>QAOA01004993.1:89423-150433 GCA_003255065.1 Cercis canadensis
TAAAAAAAAAAAAAAGAGATTGTCTTGTATTCGAAATCTTTCTTTTTGTCAAAGAAATGTTAAGCACTCATTTATATAAAATTATAGCTATAACTGTTTCGACATTGACACTCTTAAAATATGGATGGCTCACCCAAATTGTATTGAGATAAAAAAAAAAAAAAATTATTTCAATAGCACAAGCTAGTTAGGTAAGGGTCATTAGGGTGACGAATCTGATGACGCTTTGCAAAGAATAAGTTTGGACTTGGGATGACAATGTCTCAATATTAGCACTCATTATATAACTGGCATTCATTATACAACTCATTTTTTAGCTCTTTAACAAAATAAAAACTTGAGGTCAAACATTTGCAAATACTACTTTGACTATCAATAAGTGCTTGGTTTGATTAGATTTGAATCTGATCATGTCACTTTAGTTATGTTGCTCATATTTGAGCTGTATATTTCATTAAAACTCATATGAACCATTAAATATTTTGATCAAATGATAGTATCAAACGAACTAGTATTAAATTCGTACTTAGAATTTGTGGATTTCATCTAAAGTACCAAAAAGCAAACAAATGATAGTCATCAGAAAAACTTTCCTATAAATGGCTTTTCATTTACTGTAAAAAGTGTATGCATTTGAACTCAGGTTTCTCAAATCTATTACAGGGATATTCCCTTCTCCTTTCAACACGCTTTTATCTAGTTAATTTTGTCTTCCAGGAAAGTTCTGCATGCTACAATTTTTTTCTTTCAAGTTTCATACAATGAAAAGAAATCTGCAGGAGAGCTAATTAACAAGGAAGATTGCCATGGAGAAATCTTCTGTGAAAGTGGTTCTGTTATTCACGATTGCATTAATTTAAACTCTAGTTGCAGCAATACAAAGTACTAATAGAGAAAATGATGACTCTCCTCTTGCAAATCCTTCTGCAATTGTCAATCCTTTACCATCCGCCGGTTATTCATTCTTCAAAAGGACAAGACATCGTCACTGCAAGAAAAGTTATCCAAATGGTAATATGCCTATGCATTTCTTCAATTAAATCCAGTATTACATAATTTTGTCAGATATCTAATTATTCATTTTCTGATCTGTGATTGTGATGTTATCTTTCTTGCATAAGCTGCTATATAAAGAATTGCAATCACTTCAAAATTTATAGATGTTTTTGTATCTGTGAACTAAGCAAGAATAAAAAAAAATAGTTAACTTTAAATTGTTGAATAGTTTGTAATGATGATTATAAAACTAAGTCCCACATTGGTTGAATTAAAGAATGTGAAAGGCTTTATAATTAAAGAATGTGAAAGACTTTATAAAGGCAAACTAAAGTTATAGAGTAATTTTAGATAAATGAGTTACACAAACCCATAAAACTAGTCCAATAGTCTAGCAAGTCAAAGATATTTAATGATACAAGCCCAATTTATCTAAAGTTACTTTATAACTTTAGTTTGCCTTTATAAAGCCTTTTTATAATCATCATTACAAAGTATTCANTCATCATTACAAACTATTCAACATAAAGTCCTACTAAAAAAATTAACAATCATGGACCCATCTAAGTGAATTGGAAATGTGCTTATCTTTTTCTTTAAAACTTGAACCGAGTAAGACTTGGCATGTTCACATTATTTCTGATAACAAAACATTCCTAACTTTTCCCGCTGTTGAATACCAGCTAGAAATTCTTGGCCAGAGCTTAAGGGAAGAAAAGGAGAGGAAGCCGCAGCAATAATCAAAAGGAAATTAATATCCTCATCTGACTACTCAAATTGTGGAGACAATTTTTTTTGTACATCCTCTTGCACTATGCCGCTCTGAAGTGCTTATCTTTGTCGATGGCAATGGCATTGTTACACACGCGCCAAAGATCATCTAGTCCAGTTTGTTTTCATTAGTTGAAGGCTTTGTGCTTTGTTCTGAGGATATTGATGGTTATTCAGTTAATTACTTTTTAATCAATGTATATTACAACACTAGATTTTGGCCTGTTGAATGCACTTGATGAATTATAATGCTTAAATGTCACCCTCCCTGTTGGAGAAGCGTGATTTTCTAGTAATGTGATTTCAAACAGATGATTTCAAGCTTGATTTTGAAGTTCTAGAGGAAACAAGACTTATTAAGTTCGGTTTCGAAAGCTTTTGGAGCTTCTTACTGTAAAATGGCATAAACCGGGTGATTGGTTCAGTAGAAAGTGTATATACTGTTGGAGTTAAAAAGTATATTTATAAAATTATAAAAATATAAGTGAATAAAGATACTCTAGTCATGGCACCAGAAAATGGGCTGGTAAGTGGAAAGAACACAAGGCAAAGCTATATATCTTCTCATAGGCAAGGACTCTTGAACTCATTTTACTCTTAGAAACCTTGAAAAAGGACAATTTTGTGGATTTTAACCTAGACTCGTGAACTCACTTTCCCTCTTAGATTTTCAATTCGAGGTATTGTGTATGCCCAATGCTTGCATGAGGTTAGTGAACTTTCTGCAACTTTTAATCTCAATCTTTGTCTTTTCACTACTCCTATTCATAAATCTCAAGTGTGGGTGCTTTGGAGCCCCATATAGCTTGCATGCTAGGCATGCTTGATCTAAATTGTGTTAGAAGATCTTTGAACTGTTCCTGTTTGGTTCAGTAAACTTCTATTTCCCCGAGTGTAATTTCTATATTCTCCAGGTGAGTGCACTACCCTATTATGCATGCCACTGTCATATATTACTAATGAAATAATTACTCCCTTACAGAATACACTGTAATTTTGTCCTTTCTGTTCTTATTTCTCTTACGATAACTATATTACTTCATGTAATGGCTAAACGATAAATCTAAGGGAGCCAATCTATACATAGACATGAAGAAATTTCTTATCAAATGCATGAAGGGATTCCAAGGAGTCTAGCTTTAACACTCCAAGCAATAATTAAAAAAGCCTTGGCCTTTACCAGGTAATTAATGTCATGGATTATCATTAATTGCTTAGTTATATCTGGCTTCCAATAAGCACCACTCTTACATTTCGGTTGTCAACCGATTACTTCACTCAAATGGTAATTAATGTACAAAACAATGAAGAAACCAAGGTCTTTAGATGATTGCAAATTAAGAATAACTTTAAAAGACAATGTAGCAATATATTGAAAACTTCATCTTTGCAAGTTTCTTTCCTTTAGTTATTGGAAAGTTGCTATATATAATGAATATAAATATTACCAAAGAAATCAATAAAATTTAATTAACATATCTCTCATCAATTTAACTTTTTTCTCTTGGGAAGCTACTTAACAAGAGAAAATGGTAATATATATCCTCTCAAAATCCCACCCTAGTTAATTTCAATTAGATTTAAACACATGAGCTCTCTATGATAGAATATCAAATGCTTAAACATTAGGATGTCCCTTTGGAAATAATTAATTTTATTCTATGATAATCCATTATAAGGCTTACACAGTTACACTGCTGATAAAGCAATGTCATTTTCAATAATTATATTAACTTATTACAAAAACGTTTTTCTCTTAACGTNAAAACGTTTTTCTCTTAAGGTTTTTTTCTTATTGGAAATAAGAAATATCTCATCCCTCACATATAGTAAAGTGCTAAACCATTAATATGTCTCTTGGGACAATAGCTTTTCACTCATAAAAATATATGGATTTAAAATAAAATATATTAAACAACTTAGAGAGAATCCCTTTCATATTAAAAATATTCTTATCTTTTAGTTATTTATCGAGTTATTTCTTCATAGATCTAACTAAAGTTTTGTCTTCCATGAAGGATCTTGATACTATAAATTAGGGTCCTTTTTAAACTTCCATACTATAACAAATCTATATTGGAGCAAAGGAAGACCACTATGAAGAAATCTTCTGTGAGAGGGGTTGTGTTAATTATTTACAATTGTATTAACCTCACTTCTCGTTGTCGCACTACAAAGTACTGCAAATCCTTCTGCACAACTCAATCATTTTTCATCCTTCAAAATCTACTCTTGATATTATGGGACTTGATAGCTTTGGGAAAGACAATGTTACTATGGAAAATCTACTCTTGCATAAGGAAAAATCTAGTACATTTAACTGACCACGAACATTGTTACTTGCAACCTCCAAAGTTTGAATTCTATAATCCAAAGACACTTTTCTACACTTCTTCAAGATTCCTATCACCCACTAAAGTAGAAAAATTCAAGGTATGATAGGAAGCTTCAAATCAGCTAATAGAGAGTTGTCACAGATTATATGAAGTAGATACTCTCGACCTTATCAGTTATAAATACCTTAATCAACAGACTTCACTATTCCTTTTGCCAATTGCCAAATTGTTGGAATCTAAGACTACACTTTCAATTCTCTCTTTTTAAATAATATCAAAGTACATAGGAGGATAGAACATGTTAGTCAGATTTGACGAGCAAAATCAGGTGCTTCTTCTAGGAAAGTTTATGGGTACCTCTAGTGGACTTCTTGACCAATATACAGCCAGCATAGACTTCTAGCTCCTTGAATTGACAATTTTGTGTCTTCAATTCTGGAGATACTGCAATGGATGAATATATGGGCCTTGCTATACATGATACTGTGATGCAGGGTGCTTTTTCTGCATACTTTTATCAAACCTAGTCTGAAATTGCACCTCTAGCTCTGCTGGCAGAAGTGAAGGTTCCAATTTCCAATTGGTATTGGAGAGAACACCTAAATCAGGTGCCCTTTTTTGTCTCTCAAGTAACAATTTGGCAGGTTGGTTCAACTCCATTCCTGAATTCAGATTTTACACTAAAATAGAAACAATCCAACTACACAAGGCAAGCTAGTTTGGGCAGTATTTTACAATGAGTTTCAAGAGCCCTTGCCACCTATTTGCAGTAAACCATGCTGTACTCTGATTTTAGTGACTCCTAGTATTCCGGACCCTCTATCAAATTGTTTTGGTGAAATTAGAAGTGATTTGATTGGGACAAAAGTAACCAGTCTTCGTATAACAATAGAAAAAAAGTCCCCAACCACTCCTAATTTCATAAACCATTTTCACCAAAACCAAATAAATACTTGACTTTCTCAGTAATATTAGTGCAAAGGGAAGACATGGAGGCAAATTGACAAACAGCATATAGGCATTTCATTTACAGGAAAAATGGCATGCGTTGAGTTGAACAATTCAATCAATTCTCAATTGCAAAACAAGAAGAAGAAAAGAAACCCATAATTTGCCTGAATCGCCATTTTGGGTCAAAACCCAGTTACACTTACAGCAACATCTACTTCTTCTTGCCCCCCTTGGGAGAAATCCCCTTACGCCTAGAGGGAAGAGCAATCTCTCCTTTCAGAACCGGAATCTCCATCAACTGCGTCAATTCACCGAACTTCTTCCGGAACTTCTCGACTTGATCGGCGTCGACCAACAAGGCGCTCCGGTTACCCAGATAGAACGGGTGGTTGCCGGACCACACATCCACCACATACTCCTTCTGGGTCCCACCCGTCGTCATTACCAGCTCGCCATTGCAGTACACCTTCGCATCCTCGTAGAATTTTGGGTGAAGGTCCTTCTTCCTGCATGTCACTGAAACTCTACTCACCTTCACCTGCAAAAAATAAAAAAATTGAAGCTTTGAATACAAAGATTGAAGAAGAGAGGAAGAGTTTAGAAGGGTTTGGTTTTCAATTACGTTTTGGGAAGTGGGGAGTGGACGAGCCCGAAGGAGAGCCTTTCCTTGTAGAAATGTGCAGGTGGTGGTGCTGGTTAGGCTCTGCGCCATTTTCAGCGTTGGATTTGGATAGGAAGAAGGAGAATCAGATTATGTGGCTAAAGGAACGGGAAGGACGCACTTAATTCTTTTTCTTTTCTTTTTTTTTCTTTTTTGCTAAATAAAAAAAGTTTTTTTTTTTTGCTAATGATGAAAAAAAGTCTTTTTTTCTTTTGCTATGGACCATTTGACCATTTACAATCATACAACTTGTAAGACTTGGCCCAACTAAGTTGGGCTTCAGATCTAATATCACTACCTTTTGCATTGATGGCCCAACTTGACAAGGCCCACACCTTTTAATATGGATTATTTTGTACGTCAAACTTTGTAGGATTATAGAAAAAAAAGCAAAATTATAGGATTTCTATGAAGAGATAGAGTTAAAGGAGGAAAATATGAAAAGAGTTGGAGAGATATGCATGTAGGTTATAACCAAATCTATTTTAAGAATATAACTTTGATTTAATAAATTTAAAAACCTTATTATCACCGTGGAAGAATGAAAAAAGAAAGACAACTACTAGATCAAATGTTTTGCGGCCATCGTCCTTAAAGCTTGTGGGTTTCGGGTTCAAATCTAAAATTATAGCCAAAGTATCAAAAAATACGACTACTAAAAACTTTATAAAAGAGGAAAATGTGAAANAAATGTGAAAAAAAAAAAATTATAATGACTATAAGTAAAGGTGAAAGCATATCTAATGGTTATACAGTTGTGTACAGCTACAAAACTGGGAGCCACAAACTTTTAATTAGAATTATGATATTAAAATTCAGCCCCCTTGACAAATTTGGTAAAATTATTGTTTCAGGATTTTTTACTGTGTATTTTACGTGATATCATTTGGATAGGAACTTACTAATTTGGTCTGTTTCCTCTAAAGTTATAAGTAGATGGTTAACAAAAATTGAATGCTGTTTCTAGAGGAATCTTTAAAAGGAATATCTTTACTTTTAATTAGAAATATGATACTGTTTTTTGTACAAAGAAATATGTTATTACCCCTTGGTAAATTTGGTAAAACCACTATTTCAACATTTTTCACTAAAAAGAATTTTGGAATTTAAGGTATATGATCTACTCTTATTTAGTAAGATATTTGGTTATTTTAGGAAAAATTGATCACTGTTATCATAAAAAGTAATTTTTAAATTCAAATTCATTTGATTTGATATTTCCATAACTACGCAGATTTCTTCCAACTGTATATATCTCAGCATTATCATCATATAATCACACAATCAAATAATTGAATAAGCTACAGCTAGTTTATGATAGTAACTTTCAGGTAAAGTTCTAGGAATCTCTTAGTGCCTTCACCAAATAAGGAGGATATGGATCCAGTCATATTTGTTAAATCTTGACTGTTCGCTCTCATTAAAAATATCTCGACAACCTAAATGATATCGCGTTATCCATCCTAATGTCAAAGTTAAGAGGCAACATAAGTGAATCTGGATCTAATAAAGATGAATTTTTCCTCATTACATGGTACATACCAACCCCAAATATTGAAATTTGAGATTTCCTTTATCCTTCACTAATAAAAGGATATTTAAATTTGACATTGTATTTAGCATCCCATAGTTATTATATCCCACAAATTTTTCTTTTTAAATATAGAAAATAAGAGATGGTTAAGCTACACTAGCTGTTTCACACTCATGCTTGCGAGGAACCTAATAGGATTTATGTCCTAAATAGCTCAAATTAAGATTTTATCACTCATTCTTTGTTGCTAAAACAATACACAGTATCCCAATTAGTAATTAGTGCCTCAATAATATGTCCAACAAGGACTAATGATAATATCAATTTGGGTACATATCTCAATTTGATCTATATAAAGCAAAGAGTGTTTTGAGATGAGAAAGTCACAAGAAAACACATAGAATTTCCAATTTCTAGTGCTTCTAGCAGGTAGCCATGTCTAGAAAGAAGGTGAAGCTGGCATTCATACCCAATGACTCTGCGAGAAAAGCAACATACAAAAAGAGGAAGAAGGGTCTAATGAAGAAGGTGGGTGAACTGAGCACCCTTTGTGGGATTGAGGCATGTGCCATAATGTTCAGTCCCTATGATTCTCAACCAGAGGTTTGGCCATCTCCATCTGGGGTCCAAACTGTGATTTCAAAGTTTAGGGAAATGCCTGAAATGGAGCAAAGCAAAAAGATGATGAACCAAGAGGGATTCCTCAAGCAAAGGGTGTTCAAGGCCCAAGAGCAGATCCATAAACTCAGCAAGGACAATCGTGACAAGGAGATGACACAAGTTATGTTTCAGTATCTTAGTGCAGAGAAGGATTTGCAGAATGTGATGAATGTGGGGAATTTGAAGGAGCTGGCATCTGTTCTTGACCATAACATGAAGGATATCACTGTGAGGATGGAGGCACTGAAGAAGGATATTCAAAGTCAGAGCCAAACCCAAGGCCAAGTGAATATGGTGCCACAACCACAAAATGTTGCAATGAAGGCAAAGGTGGAGCAAGAAGAGGAGCTGGACATGAATGTTCAGGACACCATGCAAAGACAACAGTGGTTGATGAACATGATCAATTGTAATGGGGGTGGGAATGGGATGATGATGCCATTTCGAAATGTCAATCACCAAAACGCTTTATTCTATAACAATCCCTTTTTCAAGGGAAATGTTATGTGAATGTGTCACAAATGGTGATTGAAGAAACATTGGGTAGCCTTTTCGTTCTTCTCTTTGTTCACCAAAAAAACAAAAAATAAAACAAAGAGTAAAGCTTGGTATGGATGGGGATTTGGGGAGAGGGGTTTGATTGGGATAGGTGGGGATTTGGATAGAAATTTAAATTAAGTCTTATTATGATTTTCTTTTGTATCAAAGCATAATTATTATTGAATAATATAATTATGCATTCAAATCTTATTTACTTTACATTTGCTTTTCAATTTGAATAATATAAATAATATGATAGATTTAATATTGATCCACTTATCTTGTAAAAGAGTTTTATACAATTTTAAATTGTGCTGCCGTGAAAAGAACTGTTAAAATATTTGAAGTTAGTAAAATATCTTAATTATTTTCATTAATGTGGCTTTTTTTTTTTTAATGAAGTATTGTATTCAAATTTAAATTTTATATGATTACGCTTACAATTAAGGAAGAGCTTTAGCTCAATGGAGCGGCTAGTCTCCTCACTCTCCCTTTCCAAATACAAATTCCCTTAATTGTAAATGCATTTACTATTTACCTACTAGCCAAAAAAAAAAAATTAGGCTTATAAATAACACATTATACCAAGGTTAAGCATTCATGCCTAGTGTACACTTTATTTTCTCCTACAAAAAACATACTTTTTTTGGGTTACAACACATTTTTTAAATATAAGGAAGAACAGTTTCATTAAATTAATTGCCCAAGGACACTACATCACGAGAAATTCTTACATCAAGTATTACAATATGGATTTCTTCTACCTTCTCACTAATTAGAATTTTGAGGAAAGCTCTACTCCTAACCATGGCATGAATGTCGCCATTCAAACACATTGATGAGTACAAATAGAGATATCTGATATTAATTAGCTAACTGTTCTTTTTGTGTGATTATTTTTTATTCAACAATCAGGTTACCCTTGGGTCAATTTTTGTGACTTTGGTTTTAATGTGGCTTTGACAACTGCTACTTTGGCTATATCCTTGATAATGGACACTTCTACTAATGCACAAGTGAAAATTAAATCTTGCTCAACTAAAACCACTTCATTTAAACATCCAAAACCACTACTATCTATCACAGAGCCATAATAGAAAGATACAGAGAAAATGACTAGGGAATCAGTAACTAATAGTACGAGGAAAGAATACAATTTCTTTCCCTGTGAAACCACTGTAAGATCAAAACAAGAAAAATAGAAAGATAGAAAAATTACAAGAGACAGAATAATTAACTATGAGGGAAGAAAGCAATCTGGTTCCCTATTGAGGCGTCTGAGAGTGTGACTGGGGGCCTGCTTGTGCGTTTGGAGGCATACCAGGTTGATTTCCAGACTGCAAGTAGAAACATTAAAATTAGCTTCCAATGACAATTGGACATTGCACAACATATTTAGAGGTTCACTTAAAACACTGCAGTTCAATTTGGTAATGCAATATCTCTCGGAAATTTTTGCAGTACACTAAGATCTCACAAAGACGTTAACATTAAGAGAATATGAGAGGAAAAAATTGGTAAAAGATGTTGGGACAATTCCTAAACATACGGAATTCCATTCCTCTTTAGACCATTATTTTAGAATTTTATTCATACTAATGTATTGACATTTGACACCCAAAAAAAAAAAAAAAAAACCTTTTCANAAAAAAAAAAAAAAAAAAAACCTTTTCAGACCTTGTTGCATCCGAGTCAACTAAAAATGTCCATAAATTGGCCAAAGAATCTACCTCCTCTATGGACCATCACCTGAAAACTATTAGCTGAATGACAACCTAATTTATTAATCTATATGGGCCAGGTCAGAAAATCTTGAACAAAGATCATAATTCCACTAAATCACTGTCAGACACTTTTTCTTTTATGCAGGGAAATCTAGTTCGGTTCCAAGTTATTATGTTGAGCTCACAGGGAATTGTTTTTGCTATATCAAAACAATGAATCAAAGGACTTTAGTGAAGAAAATTTTGATGATACATCATATTAAGCTATCAGATCAAGATGGAATTATTGACATGAGGAAGGAGGTTCAACTAGTAAGAGTGCAAACAGTGAACATTCGTGTGAATTGTGAAAAAGCTAGTATAAGATTAGGTATAGCACATTGAAGATCACAGACAAAAAGAAAAGAAATTTGACTTCCAAGCTACATCATCCAATGTATCCAAAACAGAACCAGCTATGTATATTTATACAAATGATAAAAGAGCATATCTTCAAGAAGATTAATGAGTAAGCAGAACATAAAACTAAGACATGTGCCTTTTGGACGACAGCCATAGAAATCCTTGCCTACTACTCAACTAAGTGCAAAATTTCTGCTTCTTTTTTTTTTTTATTTTTTGGAGGGTGTTAAATTGGGAATGGGAAGCAATTTCTGCTTTGATGCTTATACCAGCAAAAGCCTCAACTTTGATAATGGAATATACCACAAAAAAAAAAATTTCAATTAAATTTTTGAGATAGAATCAAAACCAAAACAAAGTTCCAATATTAAACTTCTAACTTATTAGATCGATTTCAAACGAAGCATTATATGAAGCAACAAATATCTTACCTGGTAAGGATTATACCCTTGCATTAATGGCATTTGTCCACCTTGTGGTCTGTTGAATGAACCGCCTTGAGGATAACCAGCATTTGACGGTCCCTGCATATTAGGCAAGTTGCCCAGAAAACCTCCAACGGGTGGCGGCCCTCCACTTGTGGGCAAGGATCCAGAATGCATTTGATTCATGCCCACATAATGACCTTGCGGCATCGGAGGACCCATCTGATTCATTGCACCTTGCATTCCCTGAAGGCAGAAATATTAATTGCTGCTTTTCAATGTGGATATATAATTAAGGATAGTTTAATGATAATATAACCTACAAAACATTTACATGTAAACTCCAATATTTAACTAGAACACATACTACAAATTAGACAGTTGAAGTTCAATGCTGCTGTATGAGATTCATGGTTATCTATATCTATAACTGTGAACTATAATCTATAATACATTTAAAAACATGTAAGGAAGTATCTATCAGATTGTTTAATTATCTAATACATGATTTCTTAAATCCTCCATTAACTATAAATAGGTTTGTTCTTAGAAAGAATTAAGACTATGAACTGCTCTCATACTGGTAATATTATCTAATTAATTATTGCAGCGCACATGCAAAAGCAAACAAAAGACAACTAGTGCATGAAAGGACCTACAGCAGCAATGTCCCACTTAAGCAAAGAAGAATTGCATCCCTTCAATCCCCTCAAGATAAATCCCCTTTAAAAAAAGAAAACCCAAATTATTGCGGGAGGGAAAAAACTAGGAAAAGCCCAAGAGAAAAGAAGATAAGCCAGTGAAAGATATTCATCAGGATAATAAAAAAATTGGTAAGTTATGAAAAGTTGCCCAGCATGCAAATCATCTCCAATTCCCTTTTTACAAGATTTATAGTTACCTCTCTCACAGACACTGGGAAGATAATCATTTTGTTTTTCATCATAAAAAGATATTCATTTTCTCATACTTATTCTATGAATGACCACTAAACCAAACACCACCCACACCCCCACAATCCCCCCAAACCAAAAACACAAACACACACTCAGACATTTCACCAAAGACAGGCACTACATTCAGATAAGTTCACAATGCAATTGAATCAGCAAAAGAGAAAAGCTGCACACAACTACCATTGGTCCTGGCATTGACATTGGATGTGATGTGGGCACTGATGAAGGCATTGGTATAGACCCTGGCATTCCAAGTGGGGCCATTTGTGGTGGAGGGCGACCCAAGTGTGGGTGAGGGAGCAAGGGCAAATGGGATGGATGCTGTAGTTGTGGCATATTAGGAGGCATAGATAAAGGACCCATCTGTTGGTGTTGGTGTTGGTGTTGTGGGATCTGTTGAGGATTCTGCTGGTATGGTTGCTGCTGATTAGCAGTAAGAAGAGAGGGATGTGGACCTGGTGGAAGAGGAGGAGCACTTAACGGCATTGAACCCAGATGAGGTTGCTTCTGCTCCCCCTGTGATCCGTCAAGAGAAGGAATGGAAAGGGGCATTGGAACCCCAACACCTGGAATGGTTCCTTCATTTCGAGTCAACCCTGGAGCAAATGGTCCCGGAGTTGTTGGTCCCTCAGGTACAGCAAAATTACCACCCATACGACCAGCAAGAGAAGGATTTTGCTCACCATAACCTGACAGATCAACATATTCAAATTAAAAAAAGATCTCCCTTTACTGCTAGGCAATATTGCAACTATAAGGATTATCATCCAAAATGCTCAGCCTCAGATAAAGGGGGATGTATCCTTCAAATTTTGCTATCTCTACCTCAATTTAAACTAGAAATTCAAAGTCTCCAGAGCACATTTACATGGTTTTATATTATGGAAAATGCATGTTGAAAACAGGAAAGCAACACATCATATGCAGCTTCTTTTGCTTTTTTAGGGAATGGGACGATTACCTTGTGTACCCATATTAAATCTATCACGAGCAGTATCTCCTGGCCTATTTCTACACCAAAACTTCGTTGTGTGGTCATTGCTACCACTGCAGAAGAAAACATGAAAGTCCAGTGACTCATGACTTGGCTATCACTTTTCAATACCCACAAATTAATCAGATGAGTCACATTATGTCTACCAAAATAGAATTCAGGACATTATTTTGAACTGCAAGATAAATTGTCATTATAAGAGGCTAGGACATTTCAACAGCCACAACAAAGTCTCAAATTAATATATATGGGTATAAATTTTGTATTACATGAGAATCTATTCTTGTTGAGAAAGTTGAAAGGCAATGTTCCCATACAACTACTGAGGTCCAGCAGATTTTCTTCCTTAATTTGTTTACTTTAGAAGATAATGTTTTAGAAAACCAAAAAGAAAAAAGGCTATACAATATGCTACAGAGAGGATGATAGGTACAAAAGAATAGCTTTGGAATGTTACATGAAAACCAAGCAGAGTTGGGAAGGGAAAGAGGATCTGGGGAAGAAAACCATCAAGCATCAGTTGAAGCAATTGCAGAGATGGAGATTAAGTTTACCTGCAAAGAAGGTATCCAATAGGATGCCACGCAAGGTCCCACACGCTGTTATCATGAGCATTGGGAATTTCAATTTGTGGGGTTTCATGCCTGTAGAATAGATTAAGTTTAATAACCATAATAACAAGACCTACCTGACAGTAAATCCAAAATTCAGCAAACAAAAATTTTCACAGAGACTAAACATTATTAAGCATGAAATCATAATTCAATAATCTTAAGAAAAGTAAAACTAAAAAAGTAATAAATAAATGTTCTGAGGAGAGAACTAAGAAACATGTTTTTTTTTTTTTTACATTTTATCACTGAAAAGGGTATGAACTGTTTTTCTCTTTCACAAACAAGAGTCTAAAATCTAAACATTCTATTTCATAAGGAAGTTCATGGGCTTTAAAATCTTAAGGCAAGATATACTATTTTCACTGAGTGTGGGCAAGCACATGAGTTTAACAAAGACAAACATGCCAAGAGAGAGAGAGAGAGACAGAAAGACACATGCCCCGTGCCTATTGCAACTTTTCTCATAATTATCAAAATTCAACACACTGTAAGGCTAAACTGACTACTGAGAACAATCTATCTTTACAAAATCAGAACAAGTTGATACTTGCTGGCCCAACCTGCCATGCACTAGCTCCAATTCAGTAAAAAAATTTTGTATAGTGAAAGAAAGCATCATTCATGTATTTGACAATGACATTTTCCCCCCTTTTTAAGTTTTTATGGTTGGAAAAATAGAACCTTTTTGAGAGTTTGTAATAATTTACTTCAACATGTTTTCTCATTGCCTTTTTTCGTGTAAGATGACACCAAAGATTAAGAAAACATTACAAACAAAAGAAAAATAAATTTTGCAAGAAAGTCAACTGCAAAACATGCAAGATTGCAAAAAAATATTCCATAAAAAATTTTAAAAAAAAAAAATGAGAAGGAAAACTGCACATGAGAAAAATGAAGTTACCCAACAAGCCAATGGAATATGGAGCCATCAAAACTTCCACTGACAAAGTATTCTTCATGGAATGGATGCCAAGCCAAAGCTAACAAAGGTGCAAAAGGTATATAATGAGTATCATCTTCCATTCTATCAAACTTGCAGAAGAATTAGCAAAATTAACAATTGGTCCTACAGTCCCAGCAATGCTACACCACCAGTAGACCAATGTAACCATATTAACTACATGAGCAATATATGGAGATTTGGGCATATATCCATAGCACAGCATTGTGGCACTGAGAATACTTTATGAACTCATATAAGAAACTTCACCGGCAGCTACTTAGAAATTCAAAACTTCATGCAACAATATGCACATTGCTCAGATAAAACTGCCAACTCACTTACTGGTAACATCCTTCCGATGTCCACGGAAAGATTCAAGCTCCTTCATAGCTCTTATGTCATAAAGCTGCAAATACAGAGTGCATATGATATAAATACTCTAGCAGGGTGAAATGCAATATTGAGAAAGAATGAATGAATATAAGTACCAAAGAAGGATCGAGTCAAATAACAATACAAGGCAAAATAAAATTGCAAAGACATATTGATAGGTAGGGAGAAAACTTTAACTTGAATCCCAAGAAGGTATAGACAGAATGATAGGCAGAGACAAAAATCCAACTTTAATCCCAATAAGGTACAAAGGGACTGGAAAATGCCTGTTATGGGGTATTAACTCGTACTATGAAGATATAGTTACAACCTTGATTATTTGATCCTTTGAAGCAGTGAGTACCCAATTGCCATTTTGATTCCATTTGACACATAGAACAGTATTTTTGTGACCATGACTGCATGACAGAAGCATGAATCCATAAGAAACTCAACTAGAAGATAAAATTGTAGATATCAACACTTGATTTTGTACTCACAATGAGCAAAGCTCTCTCCCCATTTTAGCATCCCAAAGTTTCACAAGGTTGTCCTTCCCACCTATATTGCAGAGATCAAATGTAATATGTATCATGGTATCGAAATTCATAATCTCAAGAAACTTCACTAAAGAAATATTTAAAACACCTGAAACTAATAGAGATTTTGTAGGATGCCAGTCAACACTCTTCACATCCCAACCATGGCCTGCCTGAGTTCAAATCACACAATGGAAACTCTTAGGTTAGTTCATAAAGAAAGGACAAATAAATAACCTATAAACAGTTAAACACTTACTGAGATCCTCAAATTGTCAACAACTTAATGCAGGAAACGAATTTACATGCAACTTTGTGAAATCACAGCAAAAATTGATTGGATTAAGAATAAAAGATTAAAATCCTACAGGAATAAACAAGTAATATGGAAAACAGAGATAGAATAACTTTGCAAAACTATCTGATTAAATGTGTTTTACTAATATAAAATAATAAGGACAAATTATAGATTGATCCTGTGGTATCGGCCATTTGAAAAGTTGCTCCACGTGGTTAATGTTTGATACCAAAACCACCCCCCCCCCCCCCCCCGCACTCTTGCTTATAGTATTATGGTGGTTCCGTATTCTTTTTCAGTAACTCTATTTTTTATATAAAAGATTTCTCTTTCAATAATTTTGAACCCTGGTGATATGTAAAATGTTCATCCATTTTGTTTATTTGCATTTGTCACTGTACTTGAGATATTTAAAATGTTAAAAACCCATCCCTTGTGTCTATTTTCCATTGTTAGCTAGACTCCTCATGATATGCATAAATACTTTCAATATAAAATGTTAGTTTCTACCAATTTCAAATACAAGGGGTGACTTAGTGTCAAAACATAACACAGAGTTACTATTAAAATGTTTAGTATCAAAGGAGGTCATAGTATGATTTACACAGATAATAAAAAAAGCAACTAGGCCAAAATCTCAAGCTATTACTATCAAATTTCACGCCGTTAAGAAAATATTACTCTAATCTAGACACCAACCAGATTAGAGACAACAAAATCATTCTTGTATCTGGGTCATCCGAAGCACATTACCAGTTAATGAACGCTCTTCTTGACAGCGGGCAAAATCCCAAACTTTAACAGTGGTATCATCAGAGCACGAACAGAACTTTAAATCTGTCCTACAGAAACTGTTGAAAAGGGTTCCCTCATATGTATGCTAAATTGTCATTTTAAATTTACAAAAATAAAATAAATAAATAATAATTAAAAAAAAAAACCATATCTACCTTAAGTCACGGACTGATTCTTTATGAGCAGATTTATTGGCTTTCACATTGTTCATGTTATTCTGCCAATACCTAGAAAAATACCCCACAGAAAACTACATCTAGTTAGGCATATGCTTTTAATGAGCAATATCTACATTGATAACTACAATATGAAGCTTAGAAGCAACCACAAAGAATACTAAAGAATATATCTACTTTATGGAGCCTCCATCATCACCAGAAACCATCCAGTTGTCGTTGTGACTCCAGACCATGGATCTGATTGGCTGATCATGGGCCTACATATGTTCCAAAACCCAAGTTTAACTTCTTTAATTCTTAAATTAATTATGACCTTAATAATAATAATGTCAAGACATTGATCAAAACTGATTACCTGAAGAATCATTTCAAAATTAAAGGATTGTCCATTCCAAAGAGTAAATTCCCCACTCTGTGAGCCAGTGATAAGACGCCGTCCCGTTGGAGTCCACTTCATAAATAGTAATAGTAAAAATGAGCCGTAGCATCACAAAGACAGACACAATGCATTAAGATTGAAGACAAAGAAAGATGCCCAATCAGACGCAATCCATTGAGATAAAAGAAAACAAAAGATGCCCAATTATATTTTTCCTACACTGGTTGAAATTATTATAAGAAAAAAGGCCCAGCTCCATGTCAAAAATTGTACAGCATTTTGTACAAAGGTCTCAAAATGTTCATAACATTCAACATGTTAAAAGCAATGCAACCATATTTCTAACTTTATAGTTGTACACTGCTCCAACAATTTGCTATTGCTAAACAATACAGGTTGGTTATAATTAGGGCAAAATTGATTCTGGACAACCCAGAATCAATTGTGGGTGGTATCCAAGCATATTAGCATAGCTAAATCACTCAACTCGAGGCAAACCATTTCAGTATCACAGGGCCTTACAAGAACCAAAAGGCATCACATGTCAGTTGTAGGCATTGAATAGAACACACCATCTAATATGTGATTAACTCAATCCATCACTAACGAAGAAGACATTATCAAACAAAATTCCTTGTTACTCAATCACAGAATTATACATAATCATTCATAATTTTTCTCTTGTAAATTTTTTAATAAACATAAACAAGTGCAAGTCTCTCTTGTGGGATACCCACTAGCAAATAGTTCCCACAACTACCCTCTTTTCTTTCTTTTTGACAATTTTTACTGTTTCACAAGCATCGCATCATCAAAACAAAACAAAAAAACCAAAACCATATGTGGTATGGGATACACTTGAAGCCAACAACCAGTTTGTAAAGGCCATTCATATGATTCATCTCTAGGGGGCAAATTATGTCTGACAATATGTGTTCACTGATTCAGCCAATAACCTATGGATCTAATGGCATATCCAATCTAACTTACCAGAACCCGATTTATAGAGCAACGGTTTTTATTAAGAGATGTATGAACAAATTTAGCAGCAAAGCTCGTCGATGGATTGTCTGAATAGGCAACTGTTGGCAACATCTGCATGAAAAATAGTCTAAAGTAAATATATAAAGGAAAAAAGCACACCATTCTTGGATTAATAATCTTCAGAGTTGGAAATTATCAGTCTTAAAAATCAACCATGTTATTAGAATAATGCAAATAGAAAATACAGATTTGAAACAAATAGTAAACAAAGATTGAAAAAGTGAAAGGAAGCCCACTGACATCAATTGCTGCTGCAGGGGTAGGTTGCAATACTGTCCTATCCCTTGAATCTCGCTGCCACATACGAATCTGTGGAGAATTTCAAGTTACTGATGAATTTTCAAGAGAAACTCACATAATAAGGAGATGGACAAGCCCAAAAGGTTTGCAATATAGCCGTGGCAAACAATATAAATAAATAAATCCAGCAATAATGGAGAGGCAATGGCATCCATTACCTGTATGTAACGCACAACTGGGCTTGTATAATCAACTGCCCTCCTTTGGGTAAGCTTTCTCATTCTTTTTGCAGCAAAACTATCACCATGAACTATAACCATCATTTGCCATTACATCAGAAATAAAGGAATACATTAGAATAATCATTATAATCCAGACTCAAATTTGCAACAAATTCTACTAATCTTTCAGTCAATAAAGGAGAAGTGATATAAATTTAATGTCTTAATTTAAAACAATGAAGCTGCCAAGCTTCAATTTTCAGCTTTAAACCCTGGCCTGATGCATTTTTCCCAGAACCCTCAAGAACCATCTCATGTATGCAATATGCAGTAAGAGAATACAATTTCATTCAGAAGGTGGCAGAAGGAAATTTGTTCAAGAGACACGCTCAAAGAACAGGTAGATGACATATTCTTCAGAAGAGAGGGATAAAAATCAAAAAGAGGACATAGTTATAACAATATAGCCTGACATAAATTCAAAAAATCCAATCTAACTTGCTGAAGTTGGTATTTCCTTGAAAATTCAATTTCACAAACAATCAAGATATGAATAGAACAACCTTCAAATATCGCCATAAATTGCAATAAGAAGATTTCAAAACTAATTTTAAACCATTAACATCCCCTGCAACAAAAACAATAATATATATATATATATAATCAAAACTAATGAAACCATATCACTGAATCCAAGACATAACCAAAAAAGTCAAAAATCAACAATTATTTTCACATCTTACAATTTCCTTAATTTCTAAACGAAAAAATCTATGCTAGGCTGAAACCTTACCATCGTAATGAGGTGGAGGGCCACCGGCACCAGCACCAGTGGGGTGGTGATACTCTGGGGGTAGATTAGTGGAGGAAGCAGAAGACTGGCGCATCATTGGCTGCGGCGGCGGTGGCCCCCTGTGGAATTCTCCACCTGGTTGTGGATGATGAAAATGTTGTTGCTGTTGCTGCTGTTGCTGCTGTTGTTGATGGTGATGGTGATGAGGATCATTGTACATCATTGTTAACTAGGGTATATGAACAAGAGAAAGCTCTGCTTCGACGAGAGAGCAAAATTGAGAAGGGTTAACGGGGTGAAATTGCAGAATGCAGATGCAGGCAAGGAGCAAAACCCTAAACCCCCTAATTCTTCTTCGGTGGGGAAGAAGGAGCGGGAAAGGGTGAAATGCTGGAGTGACCAGTGACCAGATGGCCGAGCCAAGCCAACGGTGCTAACAAAATTCAATCTAGAGTTAAACGGCACCGTTTTCGCTATTTGTGTTATTTTTTTTTTTTATTTAGAGTGAATTTTGTATTAAAAAAAAAAAAAAAACCCTGTCAACTATAATCAATTGTCATGGCAAAAAAAAACTCTAAGGGTGTGTTTGGATGGAGTATTTGTAGAGTATAATGTATTTATAGAGCGTATTTGAAATACTTACTTTAAATTACTTTTCATTCACTCTTTTTGGAATCAATGTCACACAGAAATTGATAGTAGTGAAACAAGAAAGCGTCCTAGGAACCAAGAGGAGGAGGAGAAAGAAATAAAAGTGGTTATTGCTAGGTTTATTACTTTGCTCTTGGGTGTAGTAGCTACTTGGTACACTGATAAATATTTGGTCAAGGAACCATCCATAATTGAGAATTAGATAGACGAAGTTTTCTTAATTGTCTTTATAGAGGAGCAGAAAAATATTGTATTGAACAGCTAAGGGTGAGTAAAAGAGAGTTCATTAAACTTTGTAGAATTTTACAAGAGAAAGATGCATTGACTAGAACAAGAAATGTCCCTGTAAGTGAAGCTGTGGCAATGTTTTTACATATCCTAGCTCACAATTTAAAATATAGAGTGATCCAATTTAGTTATTATTGATCCAAAGAAATCATAAGTAGGCAATTCAATAATGTGTTGCAAGTTGTAATGAAAGTAAACAGAGATTATTTGACGTATCATGCCTATAATCTCGAAGATTCAGAAATAGGTAAATGGAGATGGTTTAAGATAATTTATTTATTATTAAGCAATATTATAATTTTTAATTTGTCATTTGGAGTGGCTTATTTATGTTTTATAATTTTTAGAATTGTGTGGGAGTGTTTAATGGGACACACATTCTAGTAACCATTAATGCTGAGGATAGACCTAGATATCGAAATAGGAAATGTGATATTTCCACAAAAGTCTTTAGTAGCATGTAGTACTAATTTAAAGTTTATTTATGTGTTACCTGATTGGGAAGGGTTAGCGGCTGATTCTCGAGTTTGCAAGATGCATTACGCCGACAAAACCATCTCCAAATTCCAAATGGTAATTACTTGGCTATTAATTTGATTATATTCTATATTTAATAAAAATAGTGATATCCTTTAAACCATCTTGTAGGTAAATATTTTCTGGTTCTAATGGCCCAAGATTTTTAGCACCTTATCGAGGGACTAGATATCATCTAAATGAGTGGATTGGAAATACCCCAAAAAAACTACAAGGAGTTGTTAAATCTTCGGCATTCTATAGCAAAGAATGCAATAGAAAGATCATTTGGGTTATTAAAAGAAAAGATGGAGTATATTAAGGACTCCTTCTTCTTTTTGATATAAAAATACAAATAAGGATTTGTAATGCGTGTTTTATACTTCATAATTTTATAAGGATGGAACAAGAAAATAATCCAATTTTAGAGGTCCAAGATTTAGAGCTTCTAACTTCAATGGATGAAGAGAGAGCAAACCGTCCTACAGGGGGAATAGGCATAGTTAACACTCAATAAGATATTACCTTCACTCAAGTTACCGAGAATTGGACAACATTTCGAGAAACTTTAGCAAGGAATATGTTTGTTGATTATCAAGCACGAAGAAATGGAAATGCATTTCAAGCTAAAAATAATATTTAGGAAAATTTTTCTTAATATCTTTAGCTAAGATATGTGTAAATTTTAATTTACCTTGCAAAAATGGGAACTCTGTAAGTTTGGCATGCTTTTGTAATTTGTTGGTTTATTAAAAAAATTGAGAACCTTTTTGTTGTTTTCTTTGGTACACATGTATGCTTTTTGGTTCAGATGGAACATGCTAATGCAGCAACTTACACTATTGGAGGCCCTTCAGTTTGGACCTATAACACTGATACACATTCCATTATACTATGTTTTATAAATAGGTATTTTATAAATACATGTATTTGAAATACACAAAAATTTGTCAAATACTATATTCAAACACAAAATAAGAGTTTTATTCTTATCATGATTGTAATCCTACTAGTATAAATAAGTGGGTTGTGAATCATTATTCACTCATTCAGAAATACAATACTCATTCAGTGAAGTTCTTTTTCTTGTTCATTGCTCTAATTTCATTATTTCTCTAGTTTATAGTGGTTTGCTCCAACACTTCTCGATTCAAAAATTTCTTCAAGCTCAGAGCATAGTGACCCCAAGTGCATATATCTCAGCAGCTACATTAGTTGTTCACATTTTGTTAACTTGGGTGGCTGTGAACAAGCTTGGGTTTGGCTTGTTGGGTGCATCATTGGTGTTGAGCTTGTTATGGTGGATTATTGTGATTTTGCAGTTTGTGTATATTGTGAAGAGTGAGAAGTGTAAGCAGACATGGAAAGGGTTCACGATGCAAGCATTTTCAGGGCTGCCGGAGTTCTTCAAGTTATAGGCAGCATCTGTAGTTATGTTATGCTTGGAGACATGGTACTTTCAAATTCTAGTTCTGCTGGGGGGCTTGCTAGATCACCCTGAACTGGCACTTGACTATCTTTCTATTTGGTGCGTGATGTTTTTCCTTTTTTGTTGGGCTTAAATTCTAATTCAATCCGTCATTGAATTGTTTCCTTTTTATCTTGTGCGAGAGTGAGATATACAAATATGAGTAAAACACTTATTTTATCTTTGAATTATTTTTCAAATGTCAATTTAGTTATTGATTTATTTTGTGTCACTTTATTTCTTGAATAATTACATTACTCGTCAAATTAATCATCTGTAACACAAAAAATAATCACTTAAATAATTAATTTAGCAGGTAACGTTATTATTTAAATATTAAAATGATATTTAAAAAATAATTTAGGGACGAAGTATTTAACTCTAAAAATATTTTCTATAACTTAGGTCTAACTAATCAAATTAGCATAAGATTCCACTTGCTTTTCAAGTTTTCAAAAAGTTAGAGTATTTGTATATTTGATAGTTTGACTTTTCTTTTTAATGTAGAGTTGGTAAAATGAGTCAAGCTCAATAGGTGGCCAATTTTAGCCCGCAAAAATAGAAGGTTGAGCTATAAAAAAACTGGCCTGAATATAACTAAGCCAATTTGCCCCAACCTAAATTGGTCCGTGGCCTATTTAGGTTCCGGCCAAGCCGAGCCTTTTTTTCTTAAGGTTAGATCACATCACCAAAATAGTATTATAGTAAGTGTTATTTAGAAGAATATGTTACTATAATTTATTTAATTACTTATGTATATTTATTTTAAATTTACACTTACATGCATTTTTTATATATCTTTGATTCTTTATTTTAATTTTATTTATTACTTTATGCATATTTTTTTGTTCAATTAGATTCATTAACAAGTTAGTCTAACATAGTCAAAACAACTAAAGAAAAAAGCCTTATTAATTTTTAACAAGTTAGGCTCTACTTTAATGGAACGTCGATTTGCCATAAATGCATGCACGTGCTTGCATAAATCCCCTCGTTTCTCTATCTTTTTTCCAAAATCCACCTCTCTTTCGGAAACTGCTAAACAATACATTGACGATGTGGATAATCATAAACTCCTCCTAACTTTTCCATAAACTTCTTACAAATCACAAACTACAGTAGTGAACATTCTTGAATCTTTCCAATCCAAGGTTTCTGCCAAACAAACTCTAATGTACTTATTTATCATGTTAATAACTGCAGTATCACAGTGTCTGGATGGGTGTTTATATCGCAGTTGGATTTAATGCAGCAGCAAGGTTAGTTTCTCTCTCTCTCTCTCTCTATATATATATATATATGTGTGTGTGTTCATTTTCATTAAATTATTGACTTGTTACAAATTATATTTTAGGTCTCTAGTTTATTATATAGTAGTATATGTTGAAAAAGCTAATAATAATAGATCCCGAGCAATGGCTCAAGTAGTCGTATATCTTGTGTGCTTGGTGATTGTTAGTGTTATTGTGGTGGTTTTATAGCAGCTTAAACGATTGCTATTTCTTATATAAAAATAATAAATATGTACATTGTGATGTAAATATTTTATTTTAAAAAAAAAAATATAATAGTAAATTCAAAAGGGTTTAGAATAAACGGTTGTTTAGTCTTACTTTTAAAATTTGTATATATTTATTTTAAAAAATCCGTAAGTTATTTGTCTCTTTTATAATTTTATTACAAGCTTCTAACAAGCGAGAATATTATAACTAAGAAAAAAAAAAGAATTGCTGTTACAATGATGAGTGTGAGAGTAAGCAATGAGCTAGGAGCAAGAAATCCAAAATCAGCTGTATTTTTAGTGGTAGTGGTGACAGTGATTTCTTTCATTGTATCAGTGATTGCAGCACTCGTGGTGCTTGCGTTGCGTGATGTGATGATGAGTTACGCCTTCACGGAGGGTGAAGCCATGGCTGCTGCTGTCTCAGACCTTTGCCCTCTGCTAGCACTTGATCTTGTCCTCAATGGCATTCAGCCTGTCTTATCTGTTAACTTAATTAATATATACGCGTAAACCTCAATTAAGGACATTCATGTATGTTTTATTCTTTGTGATGACTCATGATTGATGTTGGTAATTCTATGACTATGAAAGGGGTGGCTGTTGGCTGTGGATGGCAAACTTTCGTTGCTAATGTAAACGTGGGCTGTTATTATGGAGTTGGCATACCATTGGGTGTACTTCTTGCCTTTTACTTCAAATTTGGTGCTAAGGTATGTTTCACCCATTCTTAGGCTTAAAGGGAAAAATTAATATTTGTGGTGACTGAGAAATGGCGTCTGTGTTATAGGGAATATGGTTGGAAATGCTTGGTGGAACCATCATGCAAACAATAATTTTGATATGGGTACGTGTCGGACAGATTGGGATAAAGAGGTAAAAAGCCCCTTTCAAATTTTTTATGCTTGATGACATCATCAGATCCAATGGGGCATTTTTATTAAATCCTTAAGAACAAGGAACTTAGGCCCTTTATAACGGATAACGCTATTTACAGCAACAGATCAAGTTGAAAAAGACCGTAAGAATATGATATGCTGAAAAGTGGCCCAACACATTTGGGCCATTAGTAGAATACAAGTCCAATGGTATTTGGGCTTTTGGCATTTCAATATTTATCATTATACTCCTAAGCCTTCCTATAAATAAAGTCTTTTTGTTTGACTAAAAAAAAAAAATTTTAAAATTTCTATCATAAATTTTTTTTATTATTTATTCTGCTAGAAAAAAAAAAGCAGTTTCAAAGTATATTACCGAAATAATGTATTTTTAAAATATTTAAAATTAAAAAAAATAATAAAGTTGGTAGGGATAGGGCCCATCGAACACGCCGGGAGCCCCGTGGCACGTTCTAATTAAACACGTTGTGGGCGTGTCTGCCTTTGTCCTCACTTTCGCTTGCGTGTGTCAGTCCGTTCCTTTGACCAGTAGTCCCTTGTGCTACACGTGGCCGCACCCCATCCATCCAAACGATGGTCCAATGTTAGCGTGACACATGGCAGAAGAGCTGGCCATTTTTTTTGTCTTTCTTTTTTCTTCCTCCGGAGCTGCTCTCTCATTTTTCCATCACCAGGCAGTCTTCTCTTTCTTCTTCTTAGCTTCTTCCTCACCTTCTTCATTTGCTAACAAAATTTTTTCCACTTTAGTTAATTATTTTTATTGTTGTTATTGTTCTTAGACATGTATCTAAGTTTCTTCCTCTTTTTCATTGGTCTCCAGTTAAGATTTTTGTTGTTATTTTATCTATATTGTAAGATTTTTTTTTTTATAATATGACGGATCAGATTCAACGACTAGAACCACAAGATTTCACCTTATTGATTGAACAAAAGACTCACATAAAAGACATGTCACTTGGCAGATTTTTAGTAGGAATGGGATCCACACGCTTGCAAAATCAAGGAGAAAAAGACAAAGGCAAACACGCCATGAGGCCCACGGCATGTTCAGTTAGAACGTGCCACGGGGCTCTCGACGTGTCCAATGAGCCATATCCCTGCCAACTTTGTTTTTTTTTTTTTTTTAAATTTTGAATATTTTAAAAATGTATTATTTCGATAAATACTTTAAAACTACCTTAATTTGGTAAAAAAATTATTTTAAAAATGTATTATTTCTATCACTTCAAAATTTAAGACTATTTTAAATAGAAAATTTTTCTTTTAAAAATCGAGAGAAATTTTTTTTATTTTTCTCAACCCCACCCCCGATACCAGTTATCTGTTCCCTCCTCTCGTCGTTGCCTCGCCGCCGTCGGTTCTCACTGGTAACTTCATCGGCGTTCCGAGTCAGATCGCCGCCGGTGAACCTCGAGCACCACCTCCATTGTTGACTCAAACCCTTTTCATTCTCTTTGCTCAACCACCACCTCCACTGTCGACCTCCACTGCCGTTGCCGTTGCCTCTTCCTTCACCTTCACAGAGCACCAATTCTTCCTCTTGCAGCAAAACGAAACAAAGACAGCATAAGGGAACAGAACCATTTAGAGTTCTCCCTGTTTCAGAGGTAAAACCCCTTTTACTATTCTTCTTTTCTCTGTAATTGTTGAACAATGTTCTGATAAAATTGTAAATTATTTGAATATGAACTCACAAGGGACTTGAGGTTGAGACTAGAGATGATCAAGGGGGGATTTATATAATTGGAAGTAACTTGATCGGTACTGCTAGCAAAGCTCCTCGAATCACTTCGGAGAATCTTATCAGGTAACTTCAATATCTTTTACTTTTGCCAAAACCTTTCTTTTTTTGTTTTAATTGGTTGGTTTATGTTACATCCTATATGATAATCTTGCATTGCTTTTAGGTCTTCAGTGTTAATAATTCTGAGAAGTTAATTGCAAAGAACATATTATAGCCTTGCTGAAACTGTTTCCTGCTGTAGCAGCGGATCATCCAAAATCAGATGAATATTTTTCAGACCCACAGTTGGTAGCATATGCTGTGCCATATCCCATATAGTCCTGATCTGATCCCTAGCTTTGATCTGTTTTCAGGGTACCTGCAACTGCAACTGGGTCTTCAATCTTCAGTTGCATCAGAAATCAAGAGAGTGAGACAGAGAAGGGTCGACTGGAGCTACCCATCTGATATTCAATCACCCTTTCTTGTCTTAAGCTTCCTTTTTGTCTCTCTGGTCACAATCTCAGCTTGCAGATTGCCCCCAATTAGCCAAGTAAGACCAATCTGTTTGGAAGTTTTTTTTTTTATTACTTGATTTTCTTCCCTCATTGTTGTTTTTTTGTGTAATTTTGGATAAATTTGAAGATGGGAAAGGGTTCAGTCATTAGTGGATAGTTCCTCGGAGGAACCTTTACTCTGGGGATGGTAGATTTTGGGCAGCTTTACGGCTCTTTTTGGCTTCTGTGACCAATTTTTTCCATTGCAGTACTTAGAGTTACTGGTAAACAAGAGTTTACAAGGATAAGCTATCATTTTTAGCAGAAATAGAAAAGAAACAAAACAACATATAATCAATGCAGTAAGGTTGCCCAATCGCTCTGCATATTTGGAATGGAAATTCCCTTGAAACGCCATGAGATTTTCACCAAATAGAAGCCATCACCAAATGACTGCATACACTGCACATTGCCGTAAAAGTTTATCCGCTTTTCCATATCAAAACCTCTAAAATTAGTATCAAGAACTGCCCCAGAGTCGAGGGAGAAACACAGCATCAACCAAAAAGGCCACACAATCTATCCCAATTGGCAATTGAACGGGCCAAAAATAAATCTCCAAACTAGAACCATACAGAACATGCATATCAGGAGAAAGAACCGTATGTGGTTAGCAAACTTGCAGCAAATCATTAGTATAGTAATCCTATTAACTATTAAGTACTGTAGTCCAAATAAAGACTTGACCTTAGGAGGAGCTTTGGATTTCCAAAGCGGTTTGTCAAGGAGGAAAACTGGGTTATTTATAGAGTGAGTAAGAAATTGGAAGAAAGACTTACTTGAATAACCCCCAGAAGGGTCAAAAGTCCAAACCTGCTTATCAAAATTAAGGTTCAAATGGAACAAAACAAGGACCAAAAGAGATTCCAACTCAAGAAGTTTCTCTATCATTCAAATTTTGGAAAAAAATGGAAATTCCAAGACACAACAGAATTTTGAGTGCTACAGAAATTTTGTATAGGGGAGTTATGTGACGAAGAAAGGCTATAGAGTATAGAGATGTGGGAATGCCTCTTTAAAAGGGAAATCCCCTACCCAATGGCCTTCCCAATATTTAACATGTACTCACATTTAATGAAAGCAATGGCCTAAAAGTAGCATAGCCCTGAGAAATGAATTTCCATCAACTGGCATGAGAAGCATTTGCTGCCGTATTGACATAGCACCTATTCTGGTCTAAACTATACTTACTTTTTCAGGCAGTTATTTTTTAAATGCTTGTGTTAAAACGTGATGACTATTTTCAGAAAAATAATGTGTTTGGAGCCTTAGTGATCATCAGTTTGCATGTGAAGTATTTGTTTGGTAGTGTTAAGTTATAGATGTCTCATTGTTACAATTCCAACCTTACCAATCTTGTTATACCTGGATAAATAATTTTCTTTAGGTTCTGGAAACAATTGAGTATGCCTGTGAATTATATTCACCATTCTTGACTATAGTTCTTTTAGTTTTTATTTTGTTGTAAGTATTAAATAATTATCCTTTAAACTTTGCTGGTATCAACACAAGACTATGGTGGTACACCATTCTAGGCATGAGAGTGTGCTTGACTTTTCATTGAACTAATATTCACCAGGAGTGCTCTTTACTGGGATTTTTGCAATCTTTTCATTCTCTTTAAACATTGTCTGACTAGATTGGGATATAGAACCTGGCTAAGTTAATTTGTAGATTCACGTTGCTTGTTGACCACTATGTAAATGTATTTTGCTCTGATGCTTATGGTGGTGTTATTATCTATGGCTTCTTTGATGACAACTTGTGGCAAAAGACGTTTGCATAATAATATATAATGAATAATACTTGTTTCTGGCAATGCCTTCTTCATTTTACAATTGTAACCCCCACTGCAGATAATATTTGGCATTCATCTTAAATGGCTTTTAGTGTATTGGGACCAGTAATATGGATCTAAACAATTGTGTTACTTATTTATGTCTAGACATGGAATGTCCTCCATCATTTATAATGTTTAATTTTATCCAGCATTTGCCATTGCAATCTGAAACGTGAAGAGGTAATATATCAGAAATAAGACGGGAATTATTATATTTGAATGGCCGCTTCAGCAGAAACTCTTGCTATTGACAAGTGTACTTTAAATGAAGACTGGACAGTTGTTTTACCCCGTCGAGGCAAACAACGAAGAAAAGTGACCAAAATTGAAATTTTGGAAGAAAAGCAAGAACCGTGGGCTCCAACAGATCTTCAGACTGATCCTTGCAGAGAAGCAGCATTGATGCAGAAAATGGAAAATTGTATTACTAAACTTGAGAGCTTTCCATTCTATCATACTCTCCGAAATGAAATTCAAACTTCGCCAATTTTTTATCACTTCCAGAGGGTTTTGGGTTCAGAGTTTAAGATGCAAATGGTAATTTATGGTATTGGCAGCATTGAATCGTACGAGCCCCCTCGGTTGCAGCTTAGCCTTGCAATATTAATGAAAAGACATTTCGATTGGATTGGAAACATAGAGGTATTTGATCCCATTCTTTCTGCAACTGAGTCTCGGGTCTTGGAAGCTCTTGGTTGCTCTGTCATATCCATAAACGAGCATGGTAGGCGACAAGCCTTAAAGCCAACCATGTTCTTCATGCCACACTGTGAGGCAGAGTTATATAACAACCTCTTGCAGGCAAATTGGAAAGTGAATCTCTTAAGTAACATGGTATTATTTGGTAACAGCTTTGAAACATACCAGCAGATGTCGGAGTTTAAGAATTTGCATGTTCTGAACTCAGCGGGACATATTTTGGCTGTTCGAAGATTCACAAATGAATTTAGAATCAAAACAATATCAGATTATTATTATAATGCTTTTCATGATTCAAGTTGGCATTTTTTCAGCCCTGTCCTTGAGACAGATCTGCAATTTATCAATTAGGCATAGATTTATATAAACAGGTATACTTTATTTTTTTGGGTACAAAACAGGTATGCTTTTGTATCAATATGATTGTTGTAACAATTGTTGGCTTATCAGAGACGCTACTGTGTGTCTTTTTCATTTTTCAAATATCCTGTAAACTTGTGTCCTTATATGATTTGGTTCTTTTGAGGGTAAGTGAGCATAGTCAACTATCCATGGCTCTCTATGTGTCTCTTTCTTTCTGTTTGATTATAATAAACAAGCATTGACAAATTGATGGAATGATGCAGATATAAGGCAAATTTTCAAATCAAATAAATTATCATTTGTAAAGTCAGTATTCCTTCTTTGAAATAGTCAAAATTTTCATCTTAAATAAATAAATAAAACAAATGGATGAAAAAGTACTTTTAAATAATCAATTTTGAGAGAATTATTATAAAAGAACCCAAGAAAAAGAATTTTATGTGGGTTTTAAAGTTATATTTTATTTCACTTTAATCATTGATTAGTGGTCATTAAAAGTTTATATGATTAGTAGTCATTTTATAATCCCCAATGATCAATGTGTGACAATTAAAAACAGAATGAATTGGTTATGAAATACAACTATATACGCCAATTAAAATGAAATAAGACGTAACTTTGAAACACACTTCAAAAAAAAAAATTATTTGTATTCCGTAAGAATAGCTTTCTCATTAATGTTTTTGTGCCTTTTTCTATCTTTATTTTCGTTTTGTTGTTTCATTTCACTTGATCAGTCTGAACCCCACCGCAGAAATATAGTTAGTTTTCTATGTTTATTGTGAATGGATCCAATTAAGATAATGTAGACGATGTTGGAAAAGTTTGCTTATTGAGATTGGGTTTCTTTCTTTGACCAAACAGCTTTAAATATGATTTGTGTCAAGCTCAAACCAGTGTGGTGATTGCAGAGCTTGACCACATCTTCCTTCCCAGAAGGAGCACCATGTTTGACTTCATTAATCTGCCTTCTTTCTTTGCACAAGACAGTAAACGTGTGAAATTGAAGTTTCCAGCCATAAATCCTAAAAGAAATTTAAGCGTAGATGCATTAGCTGGTGTGCTATATTTTACAGTAAGCAATTGAAGTTTATATTTTAATCAAAGGTTAACCTTGTTTAAGAAGATGTCATACATAATATTTATTTTACCACATTCAAATTTTTTTTTCTAGAGGAAGAAGTTGAGAGTCTGAGACTACGAGATTCACAAAGAAATTTTTTATAATCTAATTCCAAAAAATTGATAATAACAAATATTCAAACATATGATTATGCACCTAACTACATATAATATACTTTTAGGATATAATGTTTAGGTTAATTTTTTTTAAATAAAATATCATGGGACTTTCATATCCTTATATATAATTAATTGATAGCGTTTTTCTTACGAGTATGACTATCTAAGCCATTGTACTCGTTCATTCATTATCTCCCTTCTATTGCGTTTCATGTTTTTCTTTTATCTTTTTACAGGCATTCTCTTATTTTTGCTTTATTTACCCATGTGTTGCATGGGTGTTAAACTAGTTCTTCTCCTATTTTGTACTTCTCTCATTGTTTTTCTTGGTATTTTGTACCTTCCTCATATTAACCTTTACTTCTCTTTCAAGATAACTTCTAATTATCTAAAAATTGTCTATTAAATGGTGTCTATATATCACATCTACCTTATAGAAACTCCCCCATTGGTATCTCAACCTATTAGTATTATTAACTCTCAAATTAAAAAATTAACATCTCATGTCATCTTTTAAATTGACCCACAACAAGTATAAGTGGTCTGAATCTTAAATTTCTAAAATAGGAATTGTAAATCAAAATATTAAAATGATTAACATTTAAATGAATAAAATAAAACTCCGCATGTCAAGATGTTAGAGGTAGGGTATATATACATATTCTGGCCAGAAACAATTATGAATAATATTTGTTTGTGCTGTTAGTCTAACTCTAATCACAATTTGAGCATCCCATTGTTAGCAAGGAAAAAAAATTGGAAAAAGTATTTTCAAGTTGAGAAGTTTAAGCATCTTATATATAAATTATTAAAATATCCTTTAACATTATGGAATTTTATGAAACAACTTGTAGTCAAGTGGTACTGAGATCGTTTTCAGGTCTTATGAGTTCTATGTTCGAACCTAAAATTATAGTAAAAAATACTAAAAAAAAGAGAGTACTTTAATCCTTTCATGATATGCAAAACCGTCATTGCCATTCCTTTTAAGTTCTAAACCTTAGGAATAATTTTCCAAGAAAAAAAAAGTAAGCCTTCTATGAGAAACATGGATATAGTTGAAGGGTAATTTCATTTTTACTAATTACGGGTGTGTTTGATTCTGTTTTTATTTTTAAAAATTATTTTTGAAAATAACCCTTTCTTGTTTTTGTTTTTAAAATAATATTTTGAGAATAAGTTTTTAAAACATGTAAATAAAAACAATTTTATCAAACAAGTTTTTTTATTTTATTTTTTTAAAAAACAAAAAATAATATTTAAAAATTAAAATCAAACAGACCTTATATTTTTTTCACGTGTTGTAAAGAGGGAATAAACATATGTTTCATGTGTTTTATTTTATTTTTGAGGTCTTAAGAAAAGAATTTATTAAATATTGTAATCCTAAATAATGATTAAGATCTCGTACAATGAGAAGAAGACACACAGATTAGGCTTGGCCCACAATTGTGTGAACCCATGTCATGATTAAGATCCAATTTGGTGTTTTATTTTTTAATTTGGGTGCTTATGCGACCATTCTTTTTATTTTTTTGTACAATCTTTCTTATTTAATTAAGATAAGAAAAAAGATAAAGCATGAACTTGTAATCTTACTTAACCACCATTGACAAAATTTAAAGCATAATTTAACAATTAACATGCTGTCGTGCGTGCTTAGCTGTTCACTTGTTTAAGATGAGAATCATGGCAGAAAATAAATTATCTCATTAGTTTTTGATAAAACTAAAAAGGAAAATGAATATGTACGGCCAAAAGTTGAACTTATTTATTTGGTAATTTATCATCATATATTGTATACATAAAAACCAAATAATTTAGAAAGATATTTTAATTATTTTATTGTGTAACAAATTGCATAATAATTAAATTCAACTTAACCAAACGGTTTATAGTTGAGTGGTACTGAAATCGTTCTCATGACTTTATGAGTTTTGAGTTCGAATCNAAAAAAAAAAAAAAAAAAAAAAAAAAAAAAAAAAAAATCAACTCATCAATACCTATACTTTTTCCAAACTAAAATTATCAACATTAAAATACTATGGTAATTTGTTAAAACAAATGAGGGCTCATCAAAGGCAAACTCCATGGGAAAATCAAGAATTTAGTTATAATAAAGTACTAAATATTCAATCATTAGTAGAATTGATAATTTGTTAGTTTTATTGTAAAACAAGCAGCACACATTTATGTTATATATTAATTACTAATTCTACTTTTGATATCTTATCAATTATAGTATTGAATAATCTACAATAATTTATTTCTCTTGATTAATGTTTATAAACCATAACTACCTAAGCATTTTAGGCAATTTCATTAAGGAGATTATTAAACCATCATAAATAGTTATAAATTATTAATTAATAAATTCTTGACGAAACAATGTAATAACTATTTATATGAATAAATAAATTATTTAATCTTAACTGTTATAAATAAATTATTAAAATTAAATATTTTTTACATTAACAATAATTAATACTGATACATAAAAAAAATCATATATCTCCTGATAATGAAAAGGGGTTTCTTAAATACTTTTCATATTTATGTAGTATGTCATACTATATGAAATTAGTCAATATATGAATGACATATGTACAAATTAACTATTTTTAAATTTATTTAAAAAAATAAAATAAAATATATTTATATTCAATAAAATATAAAAATTACATATATTTATCACGTCAGTGTTATATAACATACCATATAGTATCATAAAATTTCTGTAATAAAAAATGTCCATAAAATAATTACTAGTATTACTTTGTGGTACAAACTTTAATGATAGTTAAACTTAAGACAAACAAAGAAGGAAAAGCCTAACCGCGTCATTTTTTCAAAAGCAGGCGGTGTGGACCAGACCTTATCCCACAATCCAAACACACGGAAAAGTCGGTTGGTTGGTACGCAAAAGGTTTCAAATCAAAAGAGCAGACTGTTTCTCTCTCTAAAAAGGATAAAAACATAAAACTAACAAGCAAATTTCATTTTCCTTCTTTTCTTTATTATCTCTTCACTTTCTCTCTCTACAAAATTCTTGCCTTGTAACTATGCCTCTTCCCAAAACTGACGAAGCAACAGAAGCCAGCTCCTTCTTTCTCCCTATCTCCACATTTCGCTGAACAATCTCTTGGAAACCCCAAAAAGCAGAGAAACAGCTTCAACAACAGAAACTGAAACAGAAAACATTATCAAGAAACGGGAACAAAAGAAAAAAATCCCTCAAGTTTCGGCTGATTCTTCATTGATCATCGTTCGCCACCGCACCGGACGTCATCGCCGGCAGCTCCCGACGTGGTATTGGTGTTTTCATCTTGGAATTGAGGTTTTCTTCTGAACGCTATTGCAGGTAAATTAGAAACCCTAACGCCCAAATGGTATATTGAGTTGTCATTTCTGAGAAAACTTTTAAGTTTTGACCGCTGAATTGAGCGTTTTTGTGATGGGTTTCCGTTTAAAATTCCAAATAAGCTTAAAAGATGGAAAAAAATTTGTTCTTTGTGATCAGGGTCGATGGCGGAACCTGAGAATAACATGCAATTGTCGGCGGCGAGGAACAAGTTCTCGTTCTTCAATCGTTCTCAGACGATGCACTCCAACATTTCTATGGAATCGTTTCAGAAACCCCACCTTCAAGCCACTCTTGATCGAACCGGGTCGATGAACAAGTTCTACAATTCGATGGAATCGGTGAAGTCTGCGGGGAATTCTATAAGGGGAAAAGTGGTCAAAAAGCTCTGCAATTTGTTTGAAGCCGGGAGAAATCCATCAAGAGGTGCTGATGAACCTCTTGCTCTATCGCCCAGTAAGCTAAAACCCACGAAATCAATTGGTCCAGCTGATACTTGGAATTCTTCAATTTCTAGCACTAGCTCTTGGATTAGATTGCCGGGTACAGAAGACCGAATTGTGCTGTATTTCACTAGTTTGAGAGGGATTCGAAGAACTTATGAGGATTGCTATGCGGTTCGGATGATATTCATGAGGTTCAGGGTGTGGGTGGATGAGAGAGATATATCTATGGATGCAGAGTATAGGAAAGAGTTGCAGAGTGTGATGGGAGAGAAGAATGTCTCTCTGCCACAAGTGTTTATCAGAGGGAAGTATGTGGGAGGTTCTGATGTGATAAAACATCTTTTTGAAGTGGGTGAATTGGCTAAAATACTTGAAGGATTTCCAAAGAGGAAACCTGGGTTTGTGTGTGAGAGTTGTGGTGATGTGAGGTTTGTGCCCTGCATGAATTGCAGTGGGAGTAGGAAGATATTTGATGAAGATGAAGGGATGTTGAAGAGGTGCATGGAGTGCAATGAGAACGGATTGATTCGGTGTCCTGATTGCTGTTCTTGAATTCTCTGAGTAGAAGACCCAGAAGAAAACAAGAAAAAAAAAAAAAATCTGAGTAGTGGTGTNAAAAAAAAAAAAAAAAAAAATCTGAGTAGTGGTGTTGCTTCCTTGCACATTTTAGGTGTTGGTAAATAAGTACTAAAGGGTTTTATTATTGGTGATCATATGGGTAAACACTCTTTGAAGTTATGGTTGTTTTTGAATTATTTGCTGTTGGAGGCTGATGTTCTTACTTCTTCAGCTCGTTAAACAGCATATTGAATTAAAAGTGTGTTTTATCAAAATGGAAAATTGGTTTGAGTCTGTCTATTGTATTCCATCTGGGGAGAGTGGTTCTCTTGCCAGCAATGTAAATATTTAGTACTGTTACGCAAAGGATTTGCAGACATTGGCCATTGATAGTTATATTGACTTGCATGGCCATTGATTGTTTATATAATGAGAATGGGTTGTTTTAGTGCCTTATTTGTGTGCTCAGATATTTTTTCTTTGTTTTCTCATATATATCTTCATGTATTTTGAATGCACATGGGTGTTGAACTGCTTCAGTACCTGTATTGATAAAGGCTTAAAAATAATCATAAGGTAAAATGTCATGTGGGCACGTGACATGTACTATATAGAATGATTTGCTTTATAATTATGGGGTTTTAGTGACTGGGTTTACTGTGGTGTATAATTTTGACAGCCACTTCTTGCTATGTTAATAATCATTGTGCTTGTTTGCCCCAGTTCCAATTCAATTTAGACTCTAGTGATGTTTAAGAGATTGTCACTGAAGAATGCTGTGGCAGTTGTGTGCACTCCTTTCTGAATTGAAATTGTTACCATTTTTCCTTTATATTCAGCAGCAGAGAAGCATCATATGCTTGTCATCGCTTAACGTTTTTGAATATAAAGATGCACAACCAAAGAAAGAATCTGAGGAAAAGAACATTTCCAATTGTTCCTGTCCAAACCGATCATAAGTATTAATAGTTTTTGGAATATTCTTGCTTTTGTTACCAGCTTATGAAGATTCTGGAAATGCAATATTATATTTGCTTTCACCTTATCTATTTAGTTGTGAAAGGAAAATGTGTTTGGATCTGTTAATGTTTCTCGAGGTTTTGTAAAAGTGAGAATGTTCCTTTCTTTTTTCCTGTTTTGATGAAGATGGTGTATGCTTCTGTTTCTGGTTCACGTCCAGATAGATGTTCTGGCAGCTATCATAGCTGATAATCTTTGACCCAAGACCGTAAATTTAGTAACACTTCCATTTTCATGTTCATTTTCACAGGTCCCAGTTTGATTATGCTTTTCTGAGTTTCTATTATAGTACAATTTTTCGGGGTCAGATGATAGCTATTTTTAAACCAAAGGGTCATTGGCATACTTTTGTGACTTTTTTTTTATTGGTAAAAAGTTTAAGATGAATGAAGGCTATTTTATTTCAAGACTAGGGCATGTCACGTGTCAGCTTTGGCAGGAATTTATAATGATACTTACATATTACCTACTAAAAAGAGATTGTTAGCAGTATGATTTGAACTTAAGTCTTACTAGTAAAGTGCTTCATCCTTATCAGTTAAACTAATTTCATTGACATGCTTTTGTGAATTTGTGTAGAGTGAAATGTTACTGTTTAACTCGCTCTTACTGAGAATCAATAACTTTCTAATCTCTAATCAATTCGTAACAACATTAAGATTATGATGTTTCCCACTTTGGCATCATCTCAAGGCACCCTCAGGCCTCAGCTAAAACGTCATTTGTCAGTGCATGCAAGTGATTGAGACTCTGTAGCTTTCAAAAGCCAAAGAAGAGTATACAACTACAAGAAAAGCAATTTAATTAAAAAAAAAATGTATACAAGTCTTTATAAAAATCGTATAAATTTGGCATGGTACTATGCTAGGAACTCCCTTTACAAAATAAAATAATGCATTTCCACCAAAAAAAAGAAAAGTATGGTGTATTGTTGGGTGGTATCGTTATAGTAAACATAAAACTCTTGGGGCTCTATGCCTCTACCATGCATGGATCGTACCCAGCATGATATCTAACTTGCCTTGATTGATGTCATATGCGCTTCATCAATGGTAAAGATGAGTTCCTTTCACTGTCCTAATAGATAAGAGCATTCTGTGATATGCTCTCCCCCATCTTAGAAATTTGATCAAAAGTTAAGTAGAAAATTTCTCATGGTCTAGTTCCAAGAAATTAAAAATACTAAGAATCAAGCTTGTGATATTCCACCTTAACTATAATAATGATTATATATATATATATATATATATATATATTTGTAAGGTTGCATTTGTAAGAATTAAATTATTTTTCTTTAAATTAAATTTATCTGATTTTAGATTTAAAAAATATACTAAAGCCATTGTTGATACCATATTAGGTAACACAGATTAGTGAATGAAATAAGTTATAATTTCTTTTTGAGAGATGTAAGAATCAGTTTATATTATGTCCATTTTTATATGGTTTTTAATCATTCACCATTTTTTCTTACAGGATATCACATAATAAGGATAACTTATCTTTTTGATAGGATTTAAACTTGCCACGTCTACAATAAAATACTCAAAAATTAATTATTGGAGTATTTCAAAAACAATAAAAAAAATTAAATTATTTGAGTATTCTCTTATAGACTACTTTATTTGTTGAGGGCATTAGTCACCCTTAAATCATTGTATCTAGAATGGAGAAAGCAGGTCTTTGATGAGATCTATTGATGAAATTTCTCCATTCATTGAAGTGTCTCATCATCTCACCTTTATCTTACCCACCATGAAATAATTAGTAATTGATGGATCATAATTCTATTACCATACAAATTGCCTTTTGTCAACATACAGTTGTCATTGTGTTAAAGTTTTTATTTTTCTTTCCCGGGAGGGACAGTCATTGTGTCAAAACTAAAGGGTGTAAAGTTCTTTTCTTATTTCACACGGTAATGGACAAGGAAATGATTGTAATATATACTTTGATTTTAATATTATAATTTGATAATTTATTTATTTTTAAAAAATAAATATTAATAAATAAAGTTCATCAAATATGCTACATATCATGTAATATGTTTAGTAGGCTCCACATGTAAAATCATATCTTTTTTTTGACAAGGTAGGGCTTATTGGACACGTCATATGTCATGTTCTCAAGGGATATATCACATAACAAATGACATGTCCAGTGGGTCGCACTTGTTGACATTTGTTTTTTATTTAATAAAACTATAATATTAAAGTAAATAATTTTAAAACTATAATAATAAAATAAATAAATAAATTATCAAAATATAATATTCAAGTCAAAGAGCCTCTAATATAACACCAAACTCATTGGAAAAAAAAAAAACTTAGGAGTTGAATGTTTTTTTTNTTTTTTTTTTTCACATCTTTACTTGTTTAGCATGATAAAGATGAAATATAGTACTTTGTAGTTCATACTTCATACCTTTTGGGTTATAATTGGTTCAACTTGTAAAGATAATTACTTCGTTTATAAAGTTTAGATTTGAATTTTACTGTAAATAGTTTTTTTTAGTAGACAATCTGTAAATACCACTATAAGTTATTGTTGATATGTATGATATGCTTTAGCTTTAAAATGAAATAGCATCTCCTCACTCTAAACTTTTGATTAAAAATAAATAAATCTACATAATTATGAGTAATTATATGTAAATTTTTAAACGATACAATTTAAAAATGAAACGAAACTACATGTATAATTATATAGGTTAGTAAATATAAACATTAAGCAACTAATATTACTTTATTCTACAAAAGCTCAACTCGTAAAAGAAAGAAACAAGGTCCTTTTCACTCCATTCTAAGAGTACATCATCAGATTCAGAAGGCCCACTTGGAATTCTTGTCATTTCTGAACAATATGGTTCCAAGTTCTGTAGCTACTTTTAACAACCCAATAGGCCATTCCAAAGCATATTCTCTACTGTTTAGTAAATCTGGCTTTTGTCGACATAGCTATTTTCTTTCCATTTATTTTTCTGTTGAGAGTTGGTTCCACCAATGATAACATATACTAAATGCGAGTAAAAGCACTATTCTTAAAGGATAATAATGCCCTTACTTAAGGTATATTTTTAACTTCTTTTGTTTTTTTAGGTCTCATTAAGTCATTTTCTCACTCACTCTCTTAACTGCCTCTCTTTCTCCTCTCTCTTAACTCAACTTGCTCTCTCTCTCTCTCTCCCTCCATGACTGAATTGACTTGAGTGTCATATGAGGCATTAGAACTTGGGCTTCAGTCTCACCCTGACCACACTCTTCTTTTTGCAAGTCACTAAACAACTCATCCACGACACGACTCTAAATATCATCAATATAGTTAGTTATCTTCTAAGGTTATGGTCACCTTGACCATAATCTTCTCTTTGCAAGTCACTAAACAACCCATCCACAACACGACTCTAAATATCATCACTATAGTTACCTTCTAAGGTTATGGTCATTATAGCTACCTAACCCTTCACTTCTCTTGAAACATAGCAATTGGTTTGCTTGGTAATCTTGGGGAGATATAACTGTTGAGGCTTAATCATTTGACTAATGGGCTAAAAATGTATACAGCAAGCTAGTTTGCTATTCAAGAAAAATCATGTGAGTCAATTTCTGACCGAGTAATTAGTTGTGATGCAGTTGCATATTTAGTTTAGCATAAGCCTAGAAAAGGGTGTGTCGCAGCTAAAAATTACTGTCAAATATAGAATTATTGATACTTTATCAGTTTCTCTGTTCAAATGTATGAAAAGATTTTGAACTTCTGTTTTGGATGAAGATAGAAGAAATGATTTTGAGAAAAAAATATTTTAAAAAATCTAAACTTGACTCGTGTTATATACATTATCATAAAACAATATAATTTCACATGTANTGAGTCAATTTCTGACTGAGTAATTAGTTGTGATGCAGTTGCATATTTAGTTTAGCATAAGCCTAAAAAAGGGTGTGTCGCAGCTAAAAATTACTGTCAAATATAGAATTATTGATACTTTATCAGTTTCTCTGTTCAAATGTATGAAAAGATTTTGAACTTCTGTTTTGGATGAAGATAGAAGAAATGATTTTGAGAAAAAAATATTTTAAAAAATCTAAACTTGACTCGTGTTATATACATTATCATAAAACAATATAATTTCACATGTATGGAGGAAAGAAAATTTGCTGCTCCAATAAAAGCTTCGATTTAAATTATTGAAGACGACATTAAAACTTCAGTGAGTTAAATATAAACTTTTCCCTTAAAAGGCAAGAATTTACAAGCAAAATAATTTTCTTATCTTAAAGGCACAAAGAGTTGCCAATATCCAAGTTTCCACATTCCGAATGCTGGGAAAGAGAAGGTTGATGAGGTATAATGTGAAGTTAAAAATATGGTGACTGAAAAGTGAATCTATTTTCCTTGAACAAATGTTGCAAACCTACAAATAATTCATTTGTTTATAGGAAGAAAGAATGTTCGCTGCATAATGTACAAGAGAAAATGAGACAGGACAACCTACATACGCTGATACATATGCTGATACATATACAGATATTCCTATGATACATGCTCCAAAAAAAGTGGATTTAGCTAAGTTTTGATCCTCAACTTGTTTGTTCCAACTATTGAGTGAGAGGAAGACACTCAAGCTCAATCTCCAGAACACCTCTTTCAACATTCTGTAGCCTCAGTGAGATTACTTGTCTGACCTTTCCTTCTTCTAAGGAGATGATACCGTCTCCAACGAGGGTGTTGTCATTGCTTGCAACCCAAGATCCAAGCTGCATGGACTCGTTGATTGTGGATTTCTCATACGCCTTTGCTGCTTGAAGTAAGGGCTGAATGTCTATTTCAGCCTCACCCATGAAATCATCAGTTGTAAATGTATCTTTGTCGTACACAATCTGCATACAAGCATGACGATAAATCTGATCAAACATGAACAACACAGAAAAATGGAATATGAGCTAATTTACCAATCACATCACACCATCCTTGTTCCTTGGTTTCATATCTTAAACATGATTCAGTTACTAAAAAAAGAAGCTTAATTCGCCATTCAAATTTGGCCACACCATAGAGTAATTCAACTCCAAAAATGTGCTCTCCAGAGGCCCAAGATCACATTCTTCTTAATTCCAACATGAACCCCATCAAATTATCTTGAATGCAACATCTTTTCAGTGTACAGTTATCAATTTACCAAATCAAGTCTCATAATTCTAAAACCCACTTTTAAGAGAAAGCAAACAAAGAATGGATACTAGATGAGGGCTATTGCAATTGAAATGACTGATTACTAAAATAGGTATGCCCAATCACTTTCTGCATTTATGAGGTAATTAAAAATCAAAAGTTTAGATTCCTTCTAATAGGAGTAAGGATATGGTATCAGCACATCAATATATTCCATTTTTATCATTCTTAACAGTTAAACAAGTGAACTTACCACTTTAAGAGGAGGAGTGTTCTCTGGAATTGACAGCATTAAGCTTTCATTCCAGACTGGATTCAAATTGTTCTTTATGACGCGTGTCCTTACTGACTGCAAGAACACATAAGAGATGTTACATACTAAATTTGTGTCATCTTCTCCTTTACATATAAAATGCCAAGTAGTTCAGAGGTGAAGAAGCTCACTTGCTGACCCAAAGCAAGGAGAACATAAGGATCACTAGTCATTACATCCCGGACGGCCAAGTTGGTGCCTTTGACTACATTAACCTTAATCAATCCAACAAATTCAACCATACCTGCCTATAACAGTACACAAGGAGCAAAGGGATTCAGTACTCCAACAAAAATTCAAACTTTCCCCTTTGTCATTTTTTCAATTTTCACAATAAGGTATAACAGTCAATATTTCATATTATATGAGGCTCTAATTCTCAAGAAGCTTCTTTATAAGGTTCTGAAGTCAAAAGTGTGTAAAGGAAATAGGTTATGAAAACAGAAATGCCACAAATCCGACATCCATCATAAGGAGAATTCTCAGTAAAAAAATCCTTTCTTTTTCTGTAAAAGCACACCTGAAATTATTCTGTCTGGCCTCAGAAGTATTCCAGACAAATTATAATCCGTCATTTTAGCAATTGCCATATCACATATGCAAGTATTTTGTCCATCCTCAGACCTGACCCTTGATATGAATTGCCTACCATCTCCTTTCTATATACCTTACTAATATTCTTTTCCCCCCCCCTGAAATACTATATGCAAAAGGCCCAATATGATTTAAAAGTAATATCCATATTCTAAAGCTTGAAACCATTAAACAGGGATTTCTCATAACCAGGAACTAAGCACCCAATCTGATGAAAAATGTGAGAAATGTTTTAATGACTATTCTTCAACCGAAATAGAAAAATAGAGAAAAGGGAGGACCGCGTGTTGGGGGCGGGGGGGAAGACAACGCAATTTACTTTATCATAGTCTGTTCCAGTAACTCCCTCCAAGGAGCAGAGTGATTTCAATTATTTAACATTACCAAGGAGTTGCTCTTCTTTGGAGCCTTACGGTCAGAATCTTTTCTTCCCCAGCTGTTACGAAATGCATGCCCGATTCGATGTTTGGTTGGTTGTTTATCATATTGTTTCTTGTCTAGCAGAGAATTTCTTCCTTGAGATGGTGGAAAGGGACAGGACAAGTTTTCATCAGAATTCAAAAACTGTAGCTGCTCATATTTTCTCCTGAGCAATAAAAAATCACAGTTTTGAATCAGAATGGTGTAGTTCCTCAATAAATATATGGAAGGTGCGTTCCCATTACCTAATAAAATCAGACCGCTCCTCATTGGAGGAAGTTGGTTTTGGTTTCCTTATATTACTTGGGACACAAGCTTCATACTTCATATTTGCTACTGTATTTCCACCCAATTTCACCAATTCATCAACTTGTTCATCTGTCCACTCATCTAGCTTCACTGATAGAACCTAGAATAGTATCAGATCATGTCAGAATTTCCATTTGCAGATAAGCCTGTAAGAGTGTAAGCACACACCACCTGGGTGGATGGAGATAGGGTTGGAAACGAGGGGCATACAATATTGTGAACACATATAAAACCAAACATGTATGACATGCTTATATAGCAGTGACTAGAAAACTCATCTTTTATTCAAAAGTTTTCCAGAATTACTGTAATTACATTGCTTTTGTTTTAGTTCTGAGCTATGGAATATCTATCCTTGTGCATTCCTCCCCTGCCAGTGATTTAAGATGTTCAGTGTTCTTCAATTATCTGCAATTCTAACTCCTTTTGCATGATCTTCACTAAGATCTAGAAATCTCGATTTATGCCCTTTTGTTCATCTAGAAAGCATTTCATTTTATAAATTCTCAGGTGACCTCAGACAAGTATGCTTGCATTTGCTTGTTTAATAATGACCTCACTTTTTACCCAAACTTATAATGTAAGTAAGCTGACAGATAGAGAGAGAAGAGGAAGAAAAACACACAGAAAACCTACAGAAGGTGCGCCACTGGTAATAACTTAAGAAAGGTTAGAAACAGAGGATATATTGAAGCACTTTTGCAGTAAATATATTTCCATAACCTCCTGTTGTACTTCAAATTATAAGAATGCAAACAGATGATTATAAATGTTCGAAAAGGGGATTCACTTTTATGATAATTCTTTTAATGCTGAGATAGCTTTAGTTCCTCATAAACATTTATAGACATGGTTCATTGTGAATCTTAGCCCTCTCCATATATAGCCAAGAAATAATAAAGTATCAGAAAGTTAGATGATACTGATACAAATTAAGCTATCACTAAGAAGTTCTATTACAAGCTATGTTGGGAGCATACCTTTGATATATGGACTCCCATGCTTCTATGTACTCCGGAACACTTGATACAGATAAATACTCCAATACTAGAAGACCTGGTATTCAACAAATGCAATGGATAAGAACAGATTCAAATAGCTAATGATTTACAGATATCTGTACCACGGATAAAAGAAACATAAAAATCTCAGGTAAACTACAAAAGTAATACTGATTAAGATGCCTGCTTCACCAAAGTAGAAGATAAATATAGGGAAACAAGTTGAATATACAGCACTTAGCACCAGAATGGGGAAAAAAAAAGACAAGATCCCAACAGCTTTACACATTACACTAAACACTTAAGAATATGGCTTCAAAATTTCATGCCTTTAGAAAAAATCACGATTGCTATTTACCAGTCAGGTGTAAATATCCTTTTCAGAAAGGCATGTTAAACTTAAAGGTTTAGAAAGTGCTGTCCAGGAAGACATTAAAACAACATCCAGTTTATGATCCATGATAATGTAATTTAAAAAATATGAGAGACAAACAATCCAGACAGAGCAAAGTCCTGCAAAAAAGAAGCATAAGACTTACACCCATTTAGGCTCTGGAGCTCCACAATCAGCACAAAACTTATTCCCAGCTTGACACAATAGATTCTCCAGCCTTCTTTGTGGACCTGTTAATTGAAAATATGAAGAAAAGACAAAAGATGTATCCTAAAATCAATCAAGTAGAAAAGAGAGGCCTGTTGGAATAAGTGTCCTTTGAAAAAGAAAATAACTGAGCTAGAGGCCTAAGATGGAGACAGTGTAACGCATCAATGTCATAGCCAGAGGTAATATTCTTCTAGTATTACACATTACAAATTGAGGTAGTTAGGGAGTTTTGATCCTGTACTCTCTGAATATTTATCATCAAACTATGCAAAATGCAGTTGTACAATCCTTAATGTTGTTTTCTTATATTCTATCATCCATTAACCAATACAAATTAGTTCAATCCATAAAACTGAATATAGTAGACACTAAAGAGTTGGGTGATAGGAGCTTCTCTCGAAACTACATTAGAAGCTAAAATTGTTTGAAAACAAATAAACTCTCTCATTACACTTTCAAAGGTCAAAACAGGAACCACACAGGAAACACTCATATGTGAATTTGAGACTTCAGTTATTTCAATTAGAAGCATTACAAATCATTCTTAAAGTGTTATTATATTTGAAAACTTTGTTCATCATATTGATAAGGAAGGTACACCATTCAATCAATGTGACAATCTATATGAGAATGATAACCAATACAGTGAGCTAAAAAATAATTCAAATGATGTTTATTATGTTGAACTTTGTTCCTTTGAAGTACTAATTTCCATTTACTGAGACCATGGTTGATGAAGACTATTGCCTTTTCAGATAACAGAAGTTTATATAGGGGAGACTAAACTAGAACATTAAATGCAGAATATAACTAAAGCTATAGTACCAGAAGCCATCCATTGTTCTCGTTGGGACTGCAAACTTGGCGTTTCAGAACACAAGAGATCATAAAGGCAAGATGACCCTGCAGCTGAAACATTTTATTCAATAGTTAGCCTACCATAATGCCATTACAAATTGCAAAAATCAGCAATAAGATGTGCACATGAGAAAGTAACTTATAACATCACAGAATTACAAAAACACAATTTGAAAGCTTACATGAAAATAACTGACAAAAGTCTGTCATTTCACCAATGCTCTTAACCTTTGTTTTCAATTTACCACTAACTGACAATTAACTTTTCCTTTTCTCTTACCATAGATGTCATTCCAAGAGTATCCACTCACATCCAGACTCCTACTTTTAAGCAACTTCCTATTCATAAATTATGGGCGTAACATATTATAATTTCTGAATTAATAAAACTTAAAGAAAGAAAAAGAGCCCCCACCCCCACGGAGGGCAGGAGGGGGTTTAACATGCACATATGTAATTTATCAAGACCCAGTCACACTCCTAAAATGATTTATTAGAGATATCTGTAGATTATCCATCAAGTGATTTTCAATGGTTCTAATGAAAACGGTGTTTATATGCAATAACATGAATAGCTTTAGTGCATATTTTTATTTAACATCACAAATAAAATACATGAACTTTTGTATTGTTTTAATATATCCACTTCTCAAACAAACAGTGGTCATTGCTTGATTATCCATTGTGGTTTAATATGAGTAACTTTTTCTAATTTTTACAGCAATTTTATGAGGGGAAGAAACACTTCTCTGATTTCTCTTTAACGGACACAGTATCATTTATAACCAATTAAAGATATGGCATGGTAGGTTCACTCATGTAACTCAATTTGTCAAGAAGAAATATGAGGAATATAGATTGAACTTCCATACGTTGATTTTTTTATTTACCATGTCTGCCAATAATTTATATAAATGATGCCTGCGCTAGCCCTAGCAAGAAGTATTCCTAGAATTGATAAGAAAATGATAAACATCTAATTGTCAATTGCTTTGATGAAAAAATTACACCTGCATCGACCACAATTAATTGATTGCCTCTCCCCTGGAGTACTTAAGTCCTGAATTTGTTTCTTTTGAAACTACCTTTCAGTTACTTTGACTAAACTATTAAAGATTTTTTGCAATTGTAAGGTTCTTGATCAAGTTTTCCAAGTATACGACTAGGTTATTCCCCAAAGTACTCTTCAATGACTTCATCTGTAATCACTATTTGACCACACAAAATGAACATATGCATATTTGCATCTAAAGACCAAGGCCATCCCAAGATACTTCGTAATCTTAGGACTCATGGAAAAATAACAAATATAGAAGACATATTTTATTCATTGGATGGTTAAAACTATAAAGGAGACAGATTAAACCACAGACTGTTCATTTTTATTATATGAAGTTCCAGACATGGACACCTTCTTGTATGACATGTCTTCCATGCTAAGTTTTTTCCAGTACTCTTTAATTACATGCTTCTACTGGCAATGACGAAACCTCAAAAGCTCCTGGAGTATCTGTCTCATCATTATATTTTGTTTGCCTGACTTGAATTTTATGCAAGACTGACCAAAATAAGTCTTGAAAACCTAATCTCAGATAATTTGCTGCAAAAATGTTCTCTATATATCTTTTAGCCAGTACACTTTATCCAAAGACCAAGAAACAAGTGTCCCCAGCTTGTGATATATTTAGGATGGAGCTCTGATCTTTATTGCAATTTCTGATGTTATTATGGTGTAAGACTCATATCTGCAGTTCCTAAACCCTCAGAAGAAGAAAATCGACCAGGGGCTTACCTAGCAAAGGGAAGTTTTCAGTAAATAATTGGTCAAACACAAGATTCTATCAACATTCCCAATTAGTAAAATGATTATCCACATAATCTATAACCAACTCCGTGGAGTTCTTGTAACTGCTTGCCTAAATACTTCAAAATAGATATCATGATTTCCAGTTCTTCAAAGAACAACTACTTCTCATCCATCAAGTGGTCTGTCATAAAAATTATTTTGCTAAAAGGAACATCAAAATGTGAATGTAAAGGTTCTATCATTGGAATGAAAATGAATCTATTTCTCATACACACACAATACCAATTGCTCTATTCATTTGGGGAAAAGGGGAAGATAAAGAAGAGATGGGGATAAAAGGCTACCTGCAACATCTTTGATATCAGAATTATCATGCTGTATAGACATCTCCATCCTCCAATATTTTAAACCCAAATCACGAAATGCTGCTACAATCTGAGAACAGCCATTTGTCAGCTGCTTCTCCGTATGCAATTATAAGGAGATTGTAGATATTCAATTTGATCATCTTGCAAATGGAGAAAACAAAACCATGGTAAACATTTTGTTTGATCATCTTGCACAGACCATATACAACTAAAAATGAAGAGAAAAAAAAAACGATTTTTGAAGTCGTTGTAACAAGAGAGCCATAACAGGTAGGAAAAGGAACAATTTTTCAACAGAAATCTTACAGATCAGCCCGAAACTGGGCGAAAATGGGAATTTCATAGATAAGCCACATGTGCTGGAATTTTGGCTTGCTGAGGCAACAAAACAGAGAGATTCCGGTAAAGGAGACAGACAGGTTTGATCTGTAGAATCTGTGTCACGTTTCTGGAAATTTTCATAATTTTTTATTGGATTTTTTAATAATTTAATCAATGAGGTACTATAATCTAAAAGTCAAACGTGGGAATATCGGACTCTGTTGATGAACGATTGACCCATTAACTAACATTCAAAGATAAGCATTTAAACTCGCTTACATGGCGCGTGTTCCAACATTGAAAGTTTTCAATATCTCTGAAAACTAAAACCCATAAATAGTAGTTTTTAGTTATTTATCCATCATAATATTCCAATCGGCCAAGTCTACAATACCCATTAATAAAAATGGGCACCAATGTAAAGGTTCTTTAAGAACGTTAGATTTTCATTCAATGGTCCAGATTATGTTTAGTGTTACTTGAAGAACCAATTTTAAGAAATATAGCAATATGACCCAATATTTTTATAAAATTATGCAATGACCTCAAAATTTTTCCTCCTCTACACTCTTAATCCAACTCAGAGTCTTGTTGGTCCCCCTCTCGGAGTCTTGCTGGTCTCCATCGGTGATTCGGTGGTCTCCCTTTTGGAGTCTCTACCACAAGCACAACCATGGAAGACGCCTCGGCCACGGCTTGGATTGACGGCATCTTAAAGGATCTCCGTTCGAAAAAGCTATCCCCCACCAATTCGCCTGCAATTGACCATCGAGCTCTGCTCGCCGGGTGTTGTCATCGAGAACCGGAGGCTCTAGTTCGGGAATCACAGGCTGCTGATTGACGCTAGCTTCGCTGGATTCGACTGGAAGAGGTCTTTGCTGCGCCTGAATGTGATCTCGAAACCACACAAAGAAGAATCATTACGGGACAGAGACATTCCCAGCCCACAAGCCGAAAAAGAGCGTGAAGGCCAGTTTGTAAGAGGGCACTCTGGATCTTCAAGAAGCTAAAACCCAACAAATCAAAACAGAAATAAAGACAGAACATAATCGATGTAAGGATAATCAAAGAAATTCTTAAGTGGCAAAATGAAGATTTAAGAATGAAAGACATTCCATGACCTCGAAAATGAGAAGGGTGAGGAATTTGAGGGGCTGGGTTTGGTGGGTTGAGCTTCAACTATAGGGGGAGTGGTTGGCGGGGAGACGTTGTCTGCGGCTAGAGCTTGAGGGGTGATAGAAGAGAAGATTAAGGCAGCTAAAGTTGCTTGGGATGGTATGGATTTCAATTCTTCAGAACCCAGAACCCAGTCCCCATACCCCATATTTCGTCTGCGAAATTTGCCAGAAAATCACAGTTCCAAAAGAAGGGGCGTGTGTGTTTTTGGTTAATGGGGAGTACAAGTAAATACATAAATTTTTTTGGGTCAAAATATAATTAATTATTTATAGTCAATATTCAGTCATTTAATATGAAATGTACACGTGGCTTCATCTCAGCCATTGATTGTCATTTGCACCCATACCTATTTTTAGCCCTTTGTATTGTAGACTCAGCCCCTTTACATGGTACAACTTAAAAGGGTTTGCAATTTTTCTTTTAAATTATTAACTGCCTAAACTGCTAATTTTTTAATATATTAAGATGTTGTTACAATGACTTAACTTAAAATCTCTACCTAATTCTTTATTTATAACAAACACTTGAGCTAAGCCAAATCTTAATATTCTAAAATTATCTATTCAGGTTTACATGACACAACTCAAAACAGTTTCCAAATTTGTTAAATTGTTGACTGCCAAAAGGTTTTTCATACATCAAAAAGCCATTGCAACAACTTGAATTTAAAAACTTTCGAGGATTCTATGATATCATATAGGTATATTATATTATATTGATATAGTTGAATATTTATATTTTTATTAGATATAAAATATATTTTATTTTATTTTTCACATAAACTTAAAAATAATTAACTTGTACATATGTCATTCATATATTGACTATTACCATATGATATGACATACCACATATATACCAAAAGTATTTAAAAGACCTCCTAAAACTTTTACCTAATTCTTTATATATCCAAACATTTAGAAATAAATCAAATTGTTTATAAATGTTTTTTTTTTATGTATTTATCTTTCATCTCATTATACTTTTTGACTTTTTTCACTATTATCTTTTCTTTTCTCCAAACAAAACTAATTTTCAAACACATTACGTATGTATTTCATGATGAATAAGTTAAAATTTATTATGTACATATAAAACTTTTAGAAGGTTGTTAAATTTTATGGAATTATAACATGCCTTAGAATTTATATACTAAAATTATTGTCCTTTATTTGAGATTTCTTTAAAGCACGATGGATAATTTTGCTTAATAACATTGATGATGTGTCCATTTTATTCTCTTTGTTTTGTTTTCACTTGCTAATATATTGTTTAAATTTTTAAAACAAATGGCAGTCAAGTAAAGCTTAGAAATTTATAGTTCTCCTCATTTACAAATTTGTATTGTTTACTTATTAAATTTAGTTCTCATCCAGCAGAAGCAAAAATTAAGTTTAGTTCTTCAATGTTTCTGAAACTTTACATAGAAAAAACTTTTTTATTTATTTATTTATTTTTTACTTTTGGCTAAGAGATTGAATTTGAACGTGAAACTCACAAGCTATGAGAATTATCTTAGTACCACTCAATTATAAGTTGTTTGGTAAACCTTTATGGTATTTGGTATGAATCATTAGTAAATATTCACATATTTACAACAATGTTGAAAATTTATTAGTTTTTTTCATAAGGGATTCTACTAAATAAATTAATGAAAGTATATAAATTTTCAAATTTTATAATTCTAAAATATTTAGAATGTATGTTTGAATTCTAAAAACATAATTCTAAATATGTTTATTATTAAAATTAATATATATCAAATAAATGCTTATCATATATTTTTTTTTTTTTTGTAAATCTTGGATACAATTGAGAGTTATACATTTTATATAATTTCAATTATGCAATTTTTTACTTAAATCCAATCAGGAAAATTTGAATGAATGATTAAATACCTTTTATATTTTTCATTTAATTAAGCTATACGTATTTGTGTGTGTTCCTATTTTTTTAATATTTTAACTATAACTTTAAATTTAAACACGAAACACATTTACTTTTATAATTTTACCATGCGTATAGTTTTCTTCTCTCATTGTGAGTGGTGAGTTGGATATAGTGATAAACAAAAAAGATAATTAAATCCACTAGTTGTTTTTTTTTTTTGTTTACACTTAAATTAAACAGGGATTCTATGATACTACGTAAGTATGTCATACTACACTGACGTGGCAAGCATACATAATTTTTATATTTTATTATATATAAAATATAATTTATTTAATTTTTTAAACAAACTTAAAAACAGTTAATTTGTACACATGTCATTTATTTATTGGTTATTCCTATGTAGTATGACATACTACATAAATACTAAAAGTATCTAAGAAACCTCCTTAGTTAAATTAGGGTAATTTGGATAACATGATCTGTGTCGGTGGTCCTAATCCTCGTATTTCGATTGGAGAGTTCTGCACGTCGTTTAGAGTCAATGGGTTAAGTGGGCCCGAGTTCCCAAACTTAAACTATTGACCCTTATTATTATTAGGGCCAAAGCCCATTTATTCTGTCTGCGGTAAGCCCACTAAAATTCTACAAAGAGTTATGTTATTCATATACCTTAATTTCATATCATTTTATATTATATTTATTAATTATCTCATAATTTTAATTGGACTCATTCAAAAAATTTTTAAATAGCTTAAATTTAATTAAAGGGATGATAATATGAAATTACGGTGTATGAATAATATTTCTCTTCATAAAATTATGACATGGGACTACTTTGACAATAGTTAAGCTAATCAACATTTTAATACTCTTTTTAAACTATGTGTCACAAAAAAAAATATTACATAGCAAAAAGGGTATTTATCAAGGTGATATACAATCAATAGATAAATTGAACTTATTTTTCATCTTTATTTTTGAATCTAACACATATTTACAAAAGTTTTGCTTATCAACCAATTTTGTACAAAAAAAAAAAATATAACTTGTAGAAAATNAGCTACACAATTTTTTTTAATTAAAATTGATTTCAAAGCTGGGTATGAGTGTGACTTTCTTTCTAAGTCCTAAAATAGAATTTGAATTTATCTAAAAGAAAGTATTATTTTTAAGTTCTAATATTTGAGAGAAAAGATCAAAATTTTTAAAAATAAATACTTTTTAAGGAGTCTATTACATGGAATAAAATAATTTAAATATTTATTAATGATATGTATTATTATGTTTAAATATAAATTAAATAATCACAGGAATGTGTGTTTTGGTCATTTCACGATAAGTGACAACCTTTAAAAAAATTTAGTCTTTTCTCTTTGGTAGTAGAATTGAGAATATTTATCTCTATTNAAATTTGGTCTTTTCTCTTTGGTAGTAGAATTGAGAATATTTATCTCTATTTAAAATTTGTTATTCAAATTCTTAAAAGAATTATTGAAAGACAACTACAACTAAGTAGAAAGTACCAAGATAAAGCTTTGTTTGTGTTTGGCAAACTGGATTAAATATCCGGCTTTATCAGACGTTTGGACGAATATCCAATCCAAGTTTAAAAAAAGGGCCATAACTGGATTAGAATATGACATATAATAGGGTAAAGACTCCAAACCCATTTCCTTATACCCCTTCTTCACTCGCACCCATACTGGCAAAAGCTCACTCTCTGTTTGATACCTCGGTAGAAGCCGCTCAACGGTCACCATCCTTGGCCGCCGGCAATCTCTCCGGCACGCTCTTCCGGTGAGTTTCTTGCTTTAATTTCCTTTTGTTTTTCATGATTCACGGTTTGAAGAGGAGGTACGATCTGGTGCCTCCATCACCTGCAGTTGCTCAAACTTTCTCTCGTGCACTCTGTAGATATGACTTTCGAACTAGTGGGTTTCTTCATTTTGTTGATACTATTGCGTTTGCCTATGTGAAAGGTAGAATTTTCCAATTGTATTTGTCTAACCAGGAGTACTTTTATCTAGGAATCTAGCTACATAATTTGTTGGGTCATATTAATATTTGCTTCAAGTTTCATCACTTAAGTTTAAGCTGTTATGTGATTAAATTAAGTATTTTGAACTTGAATCCATCCTTTCAGGATATGCAAAATTTTGGGGTTCTTATGTACGTAAATTCGAAGTTATAATATGTGGTATGTTCTGTGATTTTAGGATTTGATTTTTCTGATCTTTTAATGATGTTAGTTGAAATCTGGGTTCTGATAGAATATATGTCGATGAGGTTTTGAGTGGTAGTAGACTATATGATTTGTGTTTGATATGGATGTTCTGTTTTATTTTGCTTTCAGGATTTTTGTTTGCTGGAATAAGTGCTCACAATGTGTTTTTACTAGGCTGGTTAGCCATTTTGAGAGAGAGCAATCCTGAAAGCCAAGGATGAGCTTGCTTTTAAGAATAAGGCATCATTTACCCAATGGGTTATGTAGGCAACCCCTCCCATTCACTGTCTTAGGTGTTAATCGAAGTTATTTAAATGTGGTTTCAAGAAATTTTGGTCAACCTGCTAGGAAAGAGGAGGAGGAGGAGGAGGAGGTAGAGGAAGTAGAGATTGATCAGAGAAGACTCCCAGCTGATTTTGATCCTGCAACATTTGATCCTACGGAGCATCGAAGTCCTCCATCAGAGAGAGTTTGGAGGCTTGTTGATGAAATGGCCAATCTAACATTAGCTGAATCTGCAGAGTTGGGTCCCATTCTGATGAAGAAATTGGGAATGAAGGAGATGCCTCTAGCGGGTTTTATGAAACCTGGAGCTGCTAATTTGGCAGGAATGACAATGAAGTCACCAGCAGCATCCAAGGAGGAGAAGAAGCCAGAAAAGACTGTATTTGAATTAAAATTGGAGTCCTATGAAGCAGCTTCAAAAATTAAAGTCATCAAGGAGGTCCGAACCTTTACTGGTTTAGGTCTGAAGGAAGCAAAGGATTTAGTGGAAAAAACACCTTCAGTAATAAAGACAGGTGTCTCAAAGGAAGAGGGAGAGCAGATAATAGAGAAAATGAAAGCTGTTGGAGCAAAAGTTGTCATTGAATGAAGGTAGAGCAATGTATGTTGTCCTGTTGGAAAGTTGTTGAAATTTTTTCTTTCAATAGTCGGCATATTCTGGAGTTATCTGAAATTTAAAATACCTCTTCATTGTTGCCCAAGTATACTAGGTTGACAAATTTTGTTGATGGTAGTTTTTTAAGTTGTGCTTATTACGAGCTTAGGCTGATTGAAGGTTATCGTTGATTCCTGTGCTGACAGAATTTATAATAAGCTCTTCCACCAGAAACCTTTGTTCTAATCCTTTTGATTCAATTGCATGGACACTCAGTAACATTACCATACACGGAAATTAGAGTTTCCTCAAACATTTTTCATCGGCTATATTCTTGTGCATTTAGGGCTTACCAACTGTGTGGACACTGAGATGTGTCTTCCTGTGTCTATTTGCTAACAGCCTATTCTATTCAGACCTTTTTCACATTCTCTTACTTTTAAGCTTTTAGCTAGAATTTATTTATTTCTATGATGCATTGGTAATTTGGTATTATAAATGTAAAAGTGCTATAGTTTGTTTCCTCACCATCATCATTCATCAGTCATCAACCATGAACTTGCAGGACTGTTGTATTGACAGTGGTGATTTTGATATGAAAAAAGCTTCAAACCAAAATACTGTATAAAGCTGCTAAAAGGCTAGAAATCAATGTGAAATCCAAAGAATCAGCTTTATAGCAACACTGCTATTTTGCCAGACAATTGAAATGCATGAATCTGAAAGCTGACAACTCTATAGCGAATGTTGTCATGCATAGCCCATTTTGCAGACGATTACTTTGAAAGCTGAGATGCTCAAACACTGATCTGTTATGAGCATTCTAGTTTCAGCTGGAAAAGTATAGCTACATGATTGATTAGCTTTCGTTGATTGTATATCTTCATTAACAAAGGGAGACAGACCGCATATACATATATACTATATAGGCAGACATACAACAGAATCTGCTATCAATGTCATAAATTTGCAAATGGGAACTTTTAACAGAAGGCAGAAACTAGGCAAAACAACTGTAAACATCACACGGCGATGGTTTCATATACTCTTGTTAGGTTATTGGCATTCTGATAGGCATATACTATGTACGCATTGGGTTTATGTTAACCAGACATAATGTGAGTGTATGCATATGCATTCTGTTGAAAACAAACACAAGAACAAAGAGTGTATGCGTATGCACCCAATAGGGCAAAAACAATGATGCTGGAAGTCTGGGGAGTTCCAAAGATGCAGCCACCTTATCCGTTGCAGGATATCTAATATTGCCAAGCACATGCCGGAAATTCCAAACAAAATATGCTCTTTTTTGAGCATCCGCAGGATTTTATACTTCATAAAGATCTTCCTTAGCTTAATTTTCACGTCCATGAATGTGAGCCATTCAAAGTGGACAAATAATGTTCTCCTTGTCCTTTCTTTACGCAACAGGAAATAATGCTATGAATGCATAAATATTTCATTTTATGAGTCTTCAAAGTGGGAATTTTTGTTATTTTTGGCTATAATTTTGAATTTGAATACAAAACTTATAAGTTTTGAGGACGATTTCACTATCATTAAGTTGTTTGGTGGGAATCTTGGCAATAATTAATGTTTTATATGAGGATGAGAGGGAAATTGAAATTAATACATAGATTAAGAGATGCATCATTATTTTTATGTGAAGTTATACTACATTAATTTAACTATGGGTTAACAGGAGTTGGTTCAACTAGTAAGGATTAAAACACTTCACTGGTTAGATTGAAATTCAAATTCCACTACTAGCATGAGACTTGTGACATAGCTTAATTTTGGAAGAGTAGTCTCCTCTCACACTAAATTATAATAAACAAAAAAAAAAAGTTTATCTATAAATTTGATAGTTGAGGTTATAATAGTAGCTAACCGTAAACTTATTTAACAATATAAATGGAGACAACTTTATGGGAATTTTCTTCGGTTTCTATTGCTTCCAACTTCCAAGTTTCAATCTTATTTTAAGGGAACTTCTTGTTAAATTGCCTCATGGTGCAATTTCTACGTCATTAGAAGTTACAAGTTACCATATCATATGTTCCTTTTTTTAAATTTAGTGGGAAAAAAACCATAACGTTTATACTTATCCAAATATAATTAAAATATTAAATTTATTATTGTAGGGTGTTAAAATTTAGAATAAAAAAAAGTTAATGATACTAAAAGTAAAGTATCTTTTAGATATCTGCTTATCATATTTTAAAAAAATTATTAAAATATTTTGAATGTTATATAATTATTTTAGTTATATATATATATATATATATATATATATATATAGTTCTTATGTTTAAATATAAATCAAATAATCATATAACAAATAAGTATTTTAATCATTTTAAGCACCTACTTACTCTAAAATAATAAATTCTTCTAAAATATTTCATATTCGCCCAAATTATGTTTACAAGAGTTATATTTCCTAAATTAAAAAAAAAAGAGTTATATTTCCAAGATATTAATAACACATTTTAATAATGTTGTGAAAATTACCTCAATAGCCTCTGCAACGCAGCGGTTACACAATACATAGTATTCAAAAGTCTATATATACAAAACCCAGAAAGTTGCAAACTTCACCTCGTATACCCCCACCCATAAAAGCACTCCGACGCACCAGCCTCCTTGTCACTTCGTCACCAGCGCCGACGATTGTATTTGCCGGCGTCCAACAACAGGTGGCTCTTTCTTTGCTTTTCCCTTTTCTTTGCTGTGAATCTCTTATTCCTTGACGATTTCTAGCGTGGTTTCCCATGGCAGCAGACTTCGCACTCTCTGTACTCTCCCACGCTGAACACTACCTTTTTTTTTTTTTTCTGGTTTTTCCTCTTCTTTTGAGTATCGCTGGACAATCTCTCACCGACCCACGAGCACTTATCAGACGTCTGATTTTTCTCTCTCTCTCTAGGAACCAGAACTCCAGAAGCTTAACCATGAGCTTCTCTCCCTTCCTGTGGGCTGAAAGCTTCTGGATAAGAAATATTTCATTTAGTTTATGTTTTAATTAATTTTATTTTAGCTCTATATGGTCTTCGGGTTTCTGCATTGTGCCTGAGTTTTAGTTGTGAGTTAATATATTTGATCAAGCGTTGGAAATTTGGAAGTAAGGAAGATGAATTGTTGTGCATAAAATCATGAAGCTATGCTTGATTGCGTTTCATGATTTGGGGCTTATAGGGTTGATTTGATTTTTAATTTGTGGTTACATGTGTTCCTATGTGTTTATCACTGTATGTTTTGTTTTGTTATTTTATTTCATTTTTTAGAAGAATTCAAGTCATTGGCCTCTTGACTTATAGTGGTTTGTAAATGTTGGAAGGATTGTCTACTACCATGGTATCATCCATGATATGAGAATACTATGACAAAGTAACTGCTAGTGGTTGACCAGTACTAATATAATTTGTGCGTGCTTAAATCTCTATTTCTTCAAAATTTTCAGTTGATGATGTTACTTACTGAATGACACAGGCTGCTTCATAGCTCTTAAACTATTCTTGAAACACACTCAGAAAGACTATTGGGGGAATGCCAACATCGCCGACAATGGAGTCTTTGGTTCTTAAACTCCATGAGATCTCAGCCGTTAAATTTGGCAACTTCAAGTTGAAATCTGGCATCTCCTCACCAATTTACATAGACCTTCGCCTTATTGTATCCTACCCTTCCCTACTCCAGCAAATCTCCCAAACTCTAATTTCCTCGGTCTCTTCCACTTCCTTTGATGTTGTCTGTGGTGTCCCTTATACTGCTCTACCCATTGCCACTTGTGTCTCTGTCACTCAGAACATCCCTATGGTCATGCGCCGCAAGGAAATCAAAGACTATGGGACTGCTAAAGCAATTGAAGGTGATTTCAAGCCTGGCCAAAGTTGCTTAATCATTGAGGATCTAGTTACTAGTGGCACATCAGTTTTGGAAACTGCTGCACCACTGCAAGCTGCAGGGTTGAAGGTCAGTGATGCTGTTGTTTTGATTGATAGAGAGCAAGGTGGTAGAGAGAATTTAGAGGAGAATGGGATCAGGTTGCATGCAATTATTAAATTGACTGAAATTGTGAAAATTTTGAGGGAAAAAGGAAAGCTTAATGAGGAAATGGAAGGGGTTGTTATGAAATTTTTAGAGGAGAATCGGAAAGTTGCTGCTTTGACAAAGGTGGAGAAGCCTGCAACTAAGGTCAAGGCTTTGGCATTTGGGGAGAGGGCAAAGTTTTCCAAGAATCCAACTGGTAAGAGGTTGTTTGAGATAATGGTTGAGAAGGAGAGCAATCTGTGTTTGGCTGCGGATGTTGGAACTGCAGCTGAATTGCTTGAAATTGCTGAGAAGGTGAGAACTTGCTATTCTTCTGGAAAAAAAAAAATTCCCCACCAATCTTACACAGTGGGAAATCCTTTAAGGACAAGGACTATTTCTTTGCTTGAGACTTATGTTTTCACGTTTCAGATTTTTTTTCTCTTTTAAGTATTCCATGGGGCATACACTTGGTTTCATCTGTTGTGTACAATAGAAGAGTTAAGAGAGGATCCTTACTTAATTAAAAAAGGGTTGAAAAAAGAAAGAGTCTTCTTGTAATTGGGTTGTAGTCAGAGGTTTTGCACTAGAAAATAATTTTTTTAACTATCTTGGCTGGTTTTCCTGTCAGGTTGGACCTGAGATATGCCTGCTGAAAACTCATGTGGATATTTTTCCGGATTTCACTCCTGATTTTGGTGCTAAGCTTCGCTCGGTATATTGCTATCAGAACTCCTTTTCTATTTGTATTTCTGTTTTGCAGTTTTGAATAGCCGAACAAAGTTTTGCTGCTTGTTCTTATAAACATTTATACGCTATAGTAGGTTCACTAAGTGCTGACATTGATAAAAAAAAGTTTCTTAAGGTCCTGCTTATTTCATTTGAGAAGAGTGTTATATATGATTATGAGCATCATTTGTGATGAGTTTTGAGGAATCATTTAAATTCCTAGTCTAATTGTGTCTAGTGTATGGTTTTTTCTATTGAAGATTGCAGAAAAATATAACTTTTTAATCTTTGAGGATCGTAAATTTGCTGACATTGGTAACACGGTGACTATGCAGTATGAAGGGTAAGATTTTGGTCTTCTCTTTTGGACTGTTCAGTTTCCTTTCATTTGTTTGTGCTTTAATGAAACTTCTTTTGTTTCTCTTATGTATAGAGGGATATTTCATATATTGGAGTGGGCTGATATAGTGAATGCTCACATTATCTCTGGTCCTGGAATTGTGGATGGATTGAAATTGAAGGTCTGTAATACTAGTCACAATATTATCTTGACTATAGAAAGATCTTAAATAGCCTAACATATTTTGAACCACACTCAGGGTTTACCTCGTGGTAGGGGTCTGTTGTTGCTTGCTGAAATGAGTTCAGCTGGTAACCTTGCCAAGGGAGATTATACAGCTGCTGCAGTGAAGATTGCTGAGGATCATTCTGATTTTGTTATTGGCTTTATATCGGTCAATCCAGCATCATGGCCAGGAGCACCCATAAATCCTTCTTTCATTCAGGCAACTCCTGGAGTTCAAATGGTGACTGGCGGTGATGCTTTAGGGCAGCAATATAACACTCCCCATTCTGTAAGTTTCTGCATGTTGCTGTGCATCTCCCTTGGATATGTATTTCTTTATGTTCATGAGGTAGATAAGAGTGTATCATTCCTTGGAATCCATGTCACTTAGTCTACATTGAACAGGGAAATGGGTCACAGTGATGAGAACTGTTGATATAACTTAACCTTTGTAATCTATTTTGGTTTTGGTGTAACTTTTATTTTGGTGGTGGAAAACATATCTGTGTTTAAATAATATCATTTAGTTTAAGTTGATCTTATGTCTTATCTTCCCCTTGCAGATGACTTAGTAGTGGAAGTCATGGTTCATGTTCTACGCACCTCCTTAATAGTCTTATGTTGAAAATGGTTTTTTGTGGCATGTCTTTGTTATCTTCTTTTTGCTCCCTTCTGTTGTTTTCACATTTTGTATCCTATATTAAAGGATTCCTGCTCTTGACATTTCACCAAATGGTGTTTCAGGTCATCTATGATAGGGGTAGCGACATTATAATTGTTGGCCGGGGGATTATAAAGGCAGCAAATCCGGCTGAGGCAGCTCATGAATACCGTCTGCAAGGATGGAATGCATATTTGGCCAAGTGCACTTGAGGTCTATATGCCTAGACTATATATGGATGAGTTGAATTTCTGGTTTTGTGTGGTACTTATTTCACTGGAAACGTAGAGGAAGCTCTTGGGTTCAATATGATGTCAATCTCTTTTTGCTGTTTATGTATGGGAGTGGCCTTTGTTTGCTAACTGGTAGAGATTTCACTTCATGGTAGTTTATCATTTACTAAGTTCTCTTTGTTTTTCTTTTTGTTGCTTAATTATTTTCAAAGTTTTCAATATATAGAAATGGAAGGAATTTCTGAGTCCTACACTTGGAAGTTGGCTTTTTTTTTTTTTTTTTTTTTTTTTTTTTTTTTTTTTTTTTTTTTTTTTTTTTTTTTTTTTTTTTTTTTTTTTTTTTTTTTT
>QAOA01004993.1:150815-218059 GCA_003255065.1 Cercis canadensis
TTTTTTTTTTTTTTTTTTTTTTTTTTTTTTTTTTTTTTTTTTTTTTTTAAGGTTCCTTTTCTTCTTGTGCTACAAAATATTTTCGGCTACCATGATTTTTATGTGTGGGTTATATTATATCAGCTTGTTCAAAATCTATTTTCTTTCTCTGGGAAAAAATAAATAAACAAACTCCAAAAGTTGGTAAATTGAATATTGCAAGAGATGCCATGAAATTTGTAAAGAAAATTGTATATTTTTATTTAAATTAAAAAGTTGCATTTAAAAATATTTCTTTTGAATAACATTTTTCCAAATTTATAATTTAATAAAGAAGTTCATGTTTATATGACATATCTAGCACAATTTTCAACACGAGACTTGTAAATTAAACTAGTAATCTAGCCTACTGTTTAAAAACCATAAGAGTTTGACTTAGCGGTAAGGATGGAAATAAGTTTATTCAAACTAGCTGAGATTTGAATCTTAAGATACCCTTGACTCGTAAATGTATCATAGGTATACCTTCTTGTTCAATGTCATAAATTTGCAAATGGGAACTCTAACAGAAGGCAAAAACTAGGCAAAACAACTAGGTACACCTTCTTGTTCAATGTCATAAATTTGCAAATGGGAACTCTAACAGAAGGCAGAAAACTAGGCAAAACAACTTTAAACATTACAAGGCGATCGATGGCTTCAAATACTCTGGTTGGGTTATTGGCATTCTGATAGGCCTATAATATATACGCATTGGGTTTATTTTAAGCCAGACATAATGCGAGTGTATGCATATGCGTTCCGTTGAAAACAAAAACAAGAAGAAAGAGTATATGCGTATGCACCCTATAGGGCCAAAACAATGATGCTGGAAGTCTGAGGAGTTTCAAAGATGCAGCCACCTTCTCCGTTGCAGGATATCTAATATTGCCAAGCACATGCCGGAAATTCCAAACAAAATATGCTATTTTTTGAGCATCCGTACGATTTTATACTTCATAAAGATCTTCCTTAGCTTCATTTTCACGTCCATGAATGTGAGCCATTCAAAGTGTACAAATAATATTCTCCTTACTTAACACAACAGAAAATAATACCATTTTGAACTGGTATGAATACATAAATATTTCATTTTAAGAGTCTCTAAAGTAGAAATTTTTTATATTTTTAACTATAATTTTGAATTTGAACATAAAATTCAGCTTGAGGGCATTCTCAATACCAATAAATTGTTTGGTGAGAATCCTTGATAATAGTAAATTTTTTATATGAGGATGAGAGGGAAATTGAAATTAAAACATGTGGCCTTTAGAACATAAACTAAGATATATAGTATTATTTTTTATTTTTTAGTATTTTAGTTATAATTTTAGATTCGAACACAAAACCTACAAAGCCTAAAGACAATCTCAGTACTACTCAGCTACATACGGTAATAATAGTAACTAACCATAAACTTCGTTTAACAATATAAATGAAAACAACTTTATATATTTCTTCGGTTTCTATTGCTTCCAACTTCCAAGTTTCGATCTTATTTTAAGGGAACTTCTTGTCGAATTGCCTCAGGGTGCAATTTCTACATCATTAGAAGTTACAAGTTACCATATGATTTATTCCTTTTTCAAAATTGTGGAAAAAAAAATCATAAGGTTTATACTTATCTAAATTTAATTTAATTTTCAATTTTTTTAAAAGATTTTGACAAGTTTCATAATTTTTAAAACTATTTTAAGTAAATATTAAGTTTATTATTGTAGGATGTTAGAATTTAGAATAAAAGACTTAATGAGACTAAAAAGAAAGTATCTTTCAAGTACGTGACTGTAAAAAATTATTAAAATATTTTTGGTGCAATGTTGTTATTATGTATAAGTTATGTAATTATTCTGTATATATATATAATTGTTATGTTCAAATATAAAGAGAATAATGATATAATATGAAGATATTTTAGTCATTTCATACTTTGTGACATGTACTTACTTGAAAAATACTTTCTTTTGCCATCATTAAATTTTTTATGTCAAGTTCTAACACCTTACAATAATAAACTCTAAAATATTTCATATTCACTCAAAATATGTTTACAAGAGTTATATTTCTATTTTTTTTTTTAAGAGACAGTTATATTTCCAAGATGTTATGGTAAAATTGCCATTTGGGTTGTGCCTTCAAGGCCTTCCTTTGATTAAAACAAAGTTATGAATGACTCGACACAACCCAAAATGCCTCGCCCCGTAGCAAGTGGGTTATTAAAGTAATAATAATAAGGAGGTTTTTTTAGATTTATATGATATAATATATCATATAAAAATAATTAATGTGTAAATAATATATATATAAATTAACAGAGATTCTATGATACTACGTAAATATGTCATACTACTCTGACGTGTCAAACACACATAATTTTCATATTTTATTATATATAAAATATAATTTATTTAATTTTTTAAACAAACTTAAAAATAGTTAATTTGTACACATGTCATTCATTTATTGGTTATTCCTATGTAGTATGACATACTACATAAATATTAAAAGTATCTAAGAAACCTCTATAAATTAATTATTTTTAAAATAAAATAAATTATATTTTATATTTAATAAAATATAAAAATTACACATAATTACTATTTAATATACCCATATAATAATAACATAGAATGCCCCTAATAATAATGTGGTAACATTACCTAAATAGAGTCTGCAACGCTGCGGTTACGCACTATTCTATACAAAAGTCAGAAAGTTGCAAACTTTACCTCGTATCCCACATATAAAACCACTCCGACTCACCAGCCTCCTTGCTACTTCGTCACCAGCGCCGCCGACTGCATTTGCCGGCAACCAACAACAGGTGGGTCTTTTTGTGTTTATCCTTTTTCTTTGCTGTGAGTCTCTTGTTCCCTGACTTCTAGCGTCGTTTCCCATGGCAGCAGACTTCGCACTCTCTGAACTCTCCCACACTGAACACCCTTTTTCTGTTTTTCTTCTTCTTTTGAGTATCGCTGGACAATCTGTCACCGACCCACAAGCACTTATTAGACCTCTGATTTTTTCTGGTGCTAGGAACCAGAACTCCAGAAGCATAGCCATTAGCTTCTCTCTCTTCTTGTGAGCTGAAACTGAAAGCTTCTGGATAAGATTTTTCTAACCATAAATATTTCATTTAGTTTATGTTTTGAGTAGTTTTGTTTTAGCTCCATATGGTCTATTGGTGTCTGCATTGTGCCTGAGTTCTAGTTGTGAGTTAATATATTTGATCAAGCGATGGAAACTTGGAAGTAAGAAGATGAAATTTTGTGCATAAAATCATGAAGCTATGACTGCCATTGATTGCGTTACATGATTTGGGGCTTATAGGGTTGATTTGATTTTTAATTTGTGGTTACATGTGTACCTATGTGTTTATCACTCTATGTTTTATTTTGTTTTGTTTTGTTTTGTTTTGTTTTTTTTTTTTTTAAATTTTAATCGAGCCATTGGTCCCTTGACTTTTAGTGGTTTGTGAATGTTGCAAGCATTGTCTACTTCCATGGTATCATCCATGATGTGAGAATACTGTGACAAAGTAACTGCTAATTGTTGTGATTCCTATTATGAACAGAACTAGTACTTATATAATTTGTGCATCCTTAAATCTCTATTTCTTCAAAATTTAAAATTGATGATGTTGCTTACTGAATGACACAGGCTGCTTCATAGCTCTTAAACTATCCTTGAAAGTTCAAACACACTCAGAAAGACAATTGAGAGAATGTGAACATTGTCGTTAATGGAGTCTTTGGTTCTTAAACTCCACGAGATCTCGGCCGTTAAATTTGGCAACTTCAAGCTGAAATCTGGCATCTCCTCACCAGTCTACATAGACCTTCGCCTTATTGTATCCAACCCTTCCCTGCTCCAGAAAATCTCCCAAACTCTAATTTCCTCAGTCTCTTCCACTTCCTTTGATGTTGTCTGTGGTGTCCCTTATACTGCTCTACCCATTGCCACTTGTGTCTCTGTCACTCAGAACATCCCTATGGTCATGCGCCGCAAGGAAATCAAAGACTATGGGCATGCTAAAGCAATTGAAGGTGATTTCAAGCCTGGCCAAAGCTGCTTAATCATTGAGGATCTAGTTACTAGTGGCACATCAGTGTTGGAAACTGCTGCACCACTGCAAGCTGCAGGGTTGAAGGTCAGTGATGCTGTTGTTTTGATCGATAGAGAGCAAGGTGGTAGAGAGAATTTGGAGGAGAATGGGNATCAAAGACTATGTGCATGCTAAAGCAATTGAAGATGATTTCAAGCCTGGCCAAAGCTGCTTAATCATTGAGGATCTAGTTACTAGTGGCACATCAGTGTTGGAAACTGCTGCACCACTGCAAGCTGCAGGGTTGAAGGTCAGTGATGCTGTTGTTTTGATCGATAGAGAGCAAGGTGGTAGAGAGAATTTGGAGGAGAATGGGATCAGGCTGCATACAATTATTAAATTGACTGAAATGGTGAAAATTTTGAGGGAAAACGGAAAGCTTAATGAGGAAATGCGAGGGGTTGTTATGAAATTTTTAAAGGAGAATCGGAAGGTTGCTACTTTGACAAAGGTCGAGAAGCCTGCAACTAAGGTCAAGGCTTTGTCATTTGGGGAGAGGGCAAAGTTGTCCAAGAATCCGACCGGTAAGAGGTTGTTTGAGATAATGGTTGAGAAGGAGAGCAATCTGTGTTTGGCTGCGGATGTTGGAACTGCAGCTGAATTGCTTGAAGTTGCTGAGAAGGTGAGAACTTGCTGTTCTTTTGGGAAAAAAAGATTGGTGGAACACAGTGGGAAATCCTTTAAGGGACAAGGACTATTTCTTTGCTTGAGATTTTTGTTTTCACCTTTCAGATTTTTTTTTTCTCTTTTAAATATTCCATGGGGCATACACTTGGTTTCATCTGTTATGTACAATGGAAGAGTTAGAGAGGATCCTTAATTAAAAAATGGGTTAAAAAAGAAAGAGTCCTCTTGTCTGCGCTATTTTCATTAATTGGGTTGTAGTCAGATGTTTTGCAATAGAAAGGAATTTTTCTAACAATCTTGGCTGGTTTTCCTGTCAGGTTGGGCCTGAGATATGCCTGCTGAAAACTCATGTGGATATTTTTCCGGATTTCACTCCTGATTTTGGCGCTAAGCTTCGCTCGGTATATTGCTATCAGAACTCCTTTTCTATTTGTATTTCTATTTTTCATTTTTGAATAGCCGAACAAAGTTTTGCTTCTTGTTGTTATAAATATTTATAGGTTATATTAGGTTCACTAAGTGCTGACATTGATAAAGAAAAGTTTCTTAAGGTCCTGCTTATTTCATATGATAAGAGTGTTATATATGATTATGAGCGTCATGTGTGATGAGTTTTGGGGAATCATGTAAATTCCTAGTCTAACATTGTCTAATGTATGTTTTTTTCTATTGGAGATTGCAGAAAAATATAACTTTTTAATCTTTGAGGATCGTAAATTTGCTGACATTGGTAACACAGTGACTATGCAGTATGAAGGGTAAGATTTTGGTCTACTCTTTTGGATTGTTGAGTTTCCTTTCATCTGTTTTTGCTTTAATGAAACATCTTTTGTTTCTTTTATGTATAGAGGGATATTTCATATATTGGAGTGGGCTGATATAGTGAATGCTCACATTATCTCTGGTCCTGGCATTGTAGATGGATTGAAATTGAAGGTCTGTAATACTAGTCACAATATTATCTTGACTATAGAAAGATCTTAAATGCCTAACATATTTTGAACCACACTCAGGGTTTACCTCGTGGTAGGGGTCTGTTGCTGCTTGCTGAAATGAGTTCAGCTGGTAACCTTGCCAAGGGAGATTATACAGCTGCTGCAGTGAAGATTGCTGAGGATCATTCTGATTTTGTTATTGGCTTCATCTCGGTCAACCCAGCATCATGGCCAGGAGCACCCATAAATCCTTCCTTTATTCAGGCAACTCCTGGAGTTCAAATGGTGACTGGTGGTGATGCTTTAGGGCAGCAATATAACACTCCTCATTCTGTAAGTTTCTGCATGTTGCTGTGCATCTTCCTCGGATATGTATTTTTTTATGTTCATGGGGTAGATAAGAGTGTATTGTTCTTTGGAATCCAGGTCACTTACTCTGCATTGAACAGGGAAATGGATCACAATGATGAGAACTGTTGATATAACTTATCTTGGTGACTAAATATTGTGGATTTGCTGTGGCTGATATGAAAATATTATAATAGTATAGAAATGAATGATGCAAAATGAATTCTTGGTTTGCATTTACCCTTGACATGCTTATTTGTTTCTCTAACCTTTGTAATCTGTTTGGGTAGTTTTTTCCCCCTTTTGGTGTAACTTTTATTTTGGCAGTGCAAAACATCTGTGTGTGTTTAAATATATTATCATTTAGTTTAAGTTTATCTTAATCTTATCTTCCCCTTGCAGATGATTTAGTAGTGGAAGAAAGGGTTCATGTTCCACCCTCTTCCTTAATTGTCTTGTGTTGAAAATGATTTTATGTGGCATGTCTTTGTTATCTTCTTTTTGCTCCCTTTTGTTGTTTTCACATTTTGTATACTATATTAGAGTATTGCTGATCTTGACAATGCACCAAATGGTGTTTCAGGTCATCTATGATAGGGGTAGCGACATTATAATCGTCGGCCGTAGCATTATAAAGGCAGCAAATCCGGCTGAGGCAGCTCATGAATACCGTCTGCAAGGATGGAATGCATATTTGGCCAAGTGCACTTGAGATCTCTATTACAAGACTTTATATGGATGAGTTAAATTTCTGGTTTTGTATGGTACTTATTTCACTGGAAACCTAGAGGAAGTTCTTGGGTTCAATATGATGTCAATCTCTTTTTACTGCTAATATATGGAAGGGGCCTTTGTTTTCTAACTGGTAGAGATTTCACTTCATGGTAGTTTATCGTTTTCTAAGTTCTCTTTGTTTTTCTTTTTGTTGCTTAATTATTTTCAAAGTTTTCAATATGTAGAAATTGAAGAAATTTCTGAGTAAATGATGAAAATAGTTCTGATATAAAATCTAAACATGAATCCTACACTTGAGAGTCAGCTTTTTTTTTTAACTTCCTTTTCTTTTTGTGCTACAAAATATTTTCGGCTACCATGAATTTTATGTGTGGGATAGATTATATATCATCTTGTTCAAAAATCAAAATCCATTTCCTTTCTCTGGGAAAAAATAAATAAACAAACTCAAAAAGTTGGTAAATTGAATATTGCAAGAGACGCCAGGAAATTTTTGTACAGAAAATTGTATGTTTTTATTTGAATGAAAGAACTGCATTTAAAAATATTTCTTCCAAATAACATTTTTCAAAATTTATAATTTAATAAAGAAGTTCATGTTTATCTGACATATTCAGCACAATTTTCAACACCAGACTTGTAAATTGAACTCATAATCTAGTCTACTATTTAAAAACAAAAAAAACTCTTTTAGAAGTGGCACTCCCAATGATGCAAGAGAAATTCATAAGAGGAAACCTACATTTGAGTCCTTGAAAGATTGGAGTTTCAACAAAATGGTCCTTGAAAGATATATAACTACAAATTGGTCATCGAAAGATAGGACTTCCATAACAAAATGGTCCTCCGTTAGTGAGAGTTGTTAACAAGTAACGGTTCTGCTGATGTGTCACCGTTAAATGCTGAGGTGGCATGTTAAAAGCTTATGTGGCATTTTAATGGGGAAATCAGCTGATGACATGGATTTACAAAAAAAAAAAAAAACTTGAAAAATGCAAACTTCATCCAGACGGTGTCGTTTCTACTTGATTTCTGATTTCTAATTTCAGCTGGGCAAGTGGGCAGCATCTTCCTTCCTCACTTACTTCGAACCCTAGCCCCCAATTGAAGAACCTGTGAAGAGCGAAGTCCCCCGCACCCGCGTCCCAGATTTCTGCTGATTGTGATTCTTCGGGGCTTTTTATTTGGTTTCTCATTCGATTAAATTTTGTCTTCCTCACTTGCTTTGAACCCTAACCCCCAATTTGANCAGCAAAACCGTTACCTGTTAACAACTTTCACTAACGGAGGACTATTTTGTTATGGATGTCCTATCTTTCGAGGACCAATTTGTAGTTATATATCTTTCAAGGACCATTTTGTTGAAACTTCAATCTTTCAGGGACTCAAATGTAGGTTTACTCAATTCATAAATAAACAAACTCCAAAAGTTGGTAATTGTATATTAATAAATGATGCAATAGAAGCATTGAAATTTCTGTAAAGAAAATCGTATATTTTTATTTAAATTAAAGAAGATTGTATAATTTAATAGGAAACTCATGTTTAGATGACATACTCAACATAATTTTCAATACGAGACTTGTAAATTGAACTCATTATCTAGTCTACAATTTTTTTTTTTTTTTTTATAAAAAAACACATTTTTTAGAAGAGGCACTCCCAACACCAAAAAGGGTCTTACTCAGCTATCATTACCAAAGAAGGATGCTTTTGTCATAGACAAGAGTCATCTAGGTCCAAGATAAAAATTTTGGGCACCATCTTTTGCTGTGAAATCTAGGAAGGCCAGGGAAGATAATAGGAAAGAGAAGAGATAGGAGCACGCTAAGTTCTACATTTCTATTCATAAATATATCATAGGTACTCCTTCCTGTTCATGCATTTGATGTAGGGATAAGCAAAGAGAATTTGCCTCCTAACTTACAAAAAGAATGCATGCCCAGAAAAATTCATACCACTACAAGAGAAAGGCTACACTACAAACTATTCAGTTTTCACATAACAGCTAAGATTAAGCAATCATTGTTCTTTCCAAATCCTCCCGGTAACCCTTAGTTTCAATTCCTTTCGGTCGCCTCCAGAAAAGAATAAAGCCATGTTGCGTTGAATGATGAGGCCGTCAAAACTGTCACGAACCTTCCTGTGACTGTCCCTAATGCTTCTAGGCACCCCCTGCCAAATCATTTTCCTACCATTACCACCCACCTCAAGACTGTAGCTATAATTCTTTGCCTCATTATCATCACCCATAAACCGCAAAAATGCTATGTAGACGGGAGCCATTCCGAGCTGAAAAGCTTCAAAATGTAGACAAAAATACTGACCAAAGCAACTGAAAACCTACACATCAATGTGAAATCCAGAAATCAGCTCACAGCTAGATTTCGGATAAAAATCTAAATAAACAAACCAAAGTATCAATACATGGTAATTCCTTAAGCAAATAGCCACTTTGAAATATCAAACTCAAATGTTTTTTTTTTGATGTTCCAGTACTGGCATATTGACCCTTCTAGTTTTAGCAAGTAAAAGACAATTGCAAGGATAATTAGCTTGCGTAAATTTTACACTCTCATCAACTATAAAGACATACACACTTCTGCATCCTACTACACAAAAAACTTAAAAATCTACCCTCACTCTCACGAATTTGCAAAGTCAACAGAAGATGGATGGGAAAGAAGAGAGTACAAGTTGGGAAAAATACCGTTAACATCCATGTGGCATTTTCAACTTCTTGTGGATTTGATTTGACATAGCGATGGTTAAAGGTGCTACCATTGTGCATGTCCACTTTGTGATCATCTTTCAGATGGGACACCAGATAAGGTATATCACCAAGGACAGTGCACTCTGATCCAGCATATGGACAATTATAAGGTCTGTATGCACATTGAGATTCATGTTTTAGCTTGCTGTAATATGGATATATGCCCAGGCACCCATAATTTTGATATTTACAGGGAAGTTCCAATGATGCAGCAACCTTCTCCAGTGCCAGACATCTAATATTGCCTAGCTCATGCCTACAAGTAGGACATCGGTTGTGCACCCGGGGTTTGCAACCTGAGCATAAAGTATGACCATTTGAACACTGCAACAAGCAAGATTGACAACAATACAAAAACTATTAACAAAAGTTTGCAGAAACTAAAAAAGAAACAAATTGCCAAGTTTTTATTTTCAATGTGCTAGCACTCATGAAGAAGACGAGTAGTGCTACATATCAAATAAGGAATTACTCCAAATTTGATAATTCATTTCCATTGTATGTATAATCCATTTTTCTAATACTCGTTAACTAACAGGAGCAAGATATTCAATAATCTCAGGTTATATAAGTTCAAGGTCTAATACCTTATGGTTTTAGATTCAGGAAAAAAAATGTGCTTTTAGCCATTCAGCAAGGGAAGTACCCTTAGCACTCATTTTGCACAAGATATGACTTAAAGACCATAATTTTAGTTCAAATTTCAGGTTGTATCATTTTTTTTTTCTCCACTTTTGTTTCTTTAGAGAAACAGGCATAAAATTCCCTCCAACAACGAGAAGAAAGTCACACCCACATGCTATTTCAAGAAACCCCAAAATCAATGATGAATTATTAATAAAAAAAAAAAACAACCTGATGGATTGGAGGATACATGGCGTTCAAGCACACAGGACACTCTAAAAGCTCACGAACACTGCTTGAAACAGTTACATTAGGTTTTAGGGACCTTTGTGAAGGATCATCCACAAGTTCACTGACATCAAGCGACTCTTCATTTTGAGGAGGATCAACATCAGATGTGCTCCGTATGTCATCAAAGAATGGATTACTAGATGCCATGCTAATACATGCAACCACCAGCACTGTGAAGAAAAATTAATCTAAAATTAAAAACAATACACAGTAATCTTTTTTCTTCCGTCATACAGTTTACAAAGCAAGACTAGTAAATTACTACACACAGAATTCCAAGTATAATGGACCTCGGAGGCTTAGATTATGAAATTAGTACATAAATCAAGGTCAATGTAATTAAGTAACCTTCATAAATAGAAGTTCTAAAACATAATCTGGGTCCAAAAGTTCTAGGCACTAGTCTCTACTTCCAACTCATTTCTTTCCTGGAATCTAGTTATTTTCATGACAACCAAAACAAGAACTCAGCCACTTCTATGACTATCCTATTACCCAACACTGATGCATGACATACAGTGGTTGTTAGCTTCATCTTCAAAACACATTTTACCAACTCTTAGTATAGCTCAATAATTTTCTCTTGATTACACAGAGCTTTTCCTTCTATTCACCATTTAAAAGTTGTCCAAAATTATCTTTCAATTGTTATCATCAAAATCAGTAGAGGGTTTCATGAAGTATTTGTTATCTCCTTCCACCATCCCTTATTTTTGGGGGTGTAGAGGGCCTTGGTCAGTACCAGAAGGTTTAAAAGACTGAAGACAACTTCTGGTTCAAGCATTTTCACATGATTGTCACATTACCAGCAAAATACATATAGTGGCTCAAAATACATAAATTCAGTCAATCAACACAAATGACTTTGTCATAAATTACCAAGCGGAGCTTCTGAAAGAGAACAACATTCATCATTCAAAATAAATCCATACAAATAGTATGAGTATGACACACTCAAGATAGAAATTATTTATGATTTTGTGAGAGTACTGAACATGAGCTTAGAGTAAAATAAGCAAAGTGGTAGCATAATATTTAAGGTCCAAGTGTGATAACACGAGCAGAGATAAGATCAGAATTGCATTTACTCGTTCAAGGGCTTCAATTCCTCCAATACATCAAGAAATCTCAAACTATTTTCCTTCATGCTATAACCCATCCAAATTGAAAGCTTAAATCACTAAGAAGAGGAGCCCAAGTAGTCTTATCAAAATCCATTGATAGAGCACCACTATTAAGCAATTGAAGAATCTCAAAGAGATGGTTTCAATCATGCACCGCTGGTAGACAGAAATTTCTTTGTGCATAAGAGCAAGAAGAACCACATAAATTTGTCAAAGTATATTAGATGGAGACCAAGAACCCCATGGATATATATGATGAGGAAGAAGATTGTCTTCAACAAATATTGCAGCATATGAGCCTACTGCTGGGAAATAAAAGATTACATAACGATGAAAAGCTTGTGTGGCACTTTCCAATTAGCTTCAACTGGTTCTTATTGTGTACATTAAAATGACCCCCAGACAATGAAGAATGAAAAGGTAAAGGTTTAAAGAAAGTAAATGACCATGACAAGATCACTAGTAGAACTACTCCAACACAGGTAACTAAAATGGTTCTAGAAGAGGGTGACATGATAAAAATATAAACACTGCTTTAAGAAAATTATTTCCTTCTTAAACTCTATGCTGTTTATATGAAGTATCTTCTGAATAAGCTATGTTCTCCTTTTGTCTTCTAATACATCCACTGAAAGCATATCGTACTGAAAGGTGTAAAGGAAAGAGAACAAGGCTGAGAAGTCCTTCCCTCTTAGATCCATATCTATTATCTAATATCATTACTTAAACAACCAAAATCTCAGGTGTCAAAACTATAAGTCATATAGTTCTGACAAAGAAGCCAAGGGTAAGGTTCCCCCCCAATCATCAAGAACACTGAAATAATTGGAAAAAGTAAAATAAATGCACCAAACTATCAATTGCTGTGTGGCTGCCCATTAAAAACCACACAATCATGCCAAACACATTATAGCATCGAGGATAGTACAAAGGCATGAACAAGGTCAATGCCATGAAATCTAAGTGGAAAAAGCCTTAACTATCCATGCATACATAATAATAAAAAATACATACATTAAACATTGACAAGATTCACTTCTACCACGTAATCTAAGGCACTAAATTTACCAAGCAGAAAAGGAAACCTTCGTGATCAAATGGATCAAAACAAAAGGGGGAAAACAAACTGTTTTATCCATTCAAATGCAAGATTTAAACCCTAAATACATCAAAATTCAGACCAAATCCACTACAGATCTACGATATTCAAAAACAAAACCAGATAGAAAATAGTGGGTCACAGAAAAATTAAATTAAAAATGGGAACTTTTTCACAACCCAATTAGAGAAACGTCTCATCAGACACCAAAAAAAAAAAAAAAAACGGAAAAAAAAAAAAAGGGAAATAGACATATACCTGAAATGATGACTGACCCTTGATCAAAAATCCATTGCAGAGAAACCCAAACCCAGAGAGAGAAGAGGGTGGGTCAATGGAGAGGAAGAGAAGGGGGAAAATTTTGGTGGGTGGCCGTCTATACGATTACAGTAATAAATAAAAAAGCAGACTGTGAAAGAAGAATTTCAAATTAAAGAGAGAAGGGAGCGTAGGTGAGACGAACTAGGAGAGAGAAATTTCTCGAGAAAATACAAAATGGAAAGGCTAAAAAAGTAGGACCCACCCCAGATTTTCTTTCTCAGAAAATTCGTATCAGCATTTTGTTACCCTTTATTTTTTACTTTGATTTAAAATGGAAAAATTTTGAATTTTTTTTAGAGGGAGAAAGAAAGAAACCCGAAAGTGGTAATGGCATTTATGAATAGGTCACGGGACTTTCCTCGCGGTTCATTTTGATTCTGCCTCTTCATGATATATTACTGTCTCTGTAACACGAGACAATTTATGGATTGTTGTACATTTTTGCATCAAAATGGAAACACTGAAAGTAAACAACGATGAAAACAAGAAAGCATTTTTTTTCTTCTTATCAATTTACTTTGATCTGCTTGGAAATGGAAACTTCAATCAGTAAGGAACATTGGCTGGTGTGGGACTTACAAAGAGTAGGGATAGATTGTAAACCAATTATGGATGCATCAACATAAAGGGAAATTGAGTTGAGATGGGAAACATGGTAGGTGTGGCTTCTAATATGGGTATGCTTAAAATGGAGAGATAGATTAGGACATTTAAGAGTTTTTAATTTGATAAATGAATTTAGTGAAGGGTGAAAATGCTGTGCTTCTTGTTATTTTTGTTTTTTGGGATAACTACCTATCCTTATTTTAAGTTGAACATGTTTTTAAAGAAGAAATTAGAATCAAGTTTCAAATTTTGTAATTATTGAACAGATCTTGCAAATAAATGATAGAGTAAAATACATTTTTTTTTTGTTTTTAAATTATTTTTTAAGTATTATTTTAGTCCTTCATTTATTTTAGGTGTCACATTGATACTCGAATAATTACATTGTCCGTCAAATTAGTCTTCTCTAACACAAAAAATAATCATTTAAAATACTAATTTGTCGAGCAAAGTGATTATTTGATGACTAAAATAATATAAAAAATAAATCAAATTTTAAAATAATATTTGAGAAATAATTCAAAAATAAAAAATGTATTTAACTCTAAATGACAAGTTTGGGTTGGAATCCCATTGTTTTGTGCACGCCAAAAACAAAAAAACAAGGTTCAAAACAATTGTGCCTAGCATTATATGTGGGGTGCCACACTCAAGTTGCTTCTGANATAAATCAAATTTTAAAATAATATTTGAGAAATAATTCAAAAATAAAAAATGTATTTAACTCTAAATGACAAGTTTGGGTTGGAATCCCATTGTTTTGTGCACGCCAAAAACAAAAAAACAAGGTTCAAAACAATTGTGCCTAGCATTATATGTGGGGTGCCACACTCAAGTTGCTTCTGATTCTAGTGCAAATTCTTCAACCTTGGTGATCCAATTTGAGTTTTTATGGGACCTTCCTAATTTATTTTAACTAATATGACATAGCATGATATTAGGTGATGCATACAAATTTGAAAAAGTTTGGAAATGATAAATGGCACCTTTCTAATTTGAAAAAGTTTGGAAACAAATTCAAACACTTAATTTTATTCTTATACAATACTTTTTATTAAAAAATTATTATTTATTTTTGCAGCGTATTTTAGTTTTACAACTAAAAATATTTTATTGCAAATGAATTTTAAAATATTTTTCAACAAAAGAAAAAATGCACAATATATTCAAATTGTTATCATTTATATTTTATAACAATCAACCTATCAATGATGTAAAGTTCTTACTTAATTCAATTACAGATATAATCATTTAGGTGATGAATCATTTGTCATTTTTTAAGGAAATAAAATATTTATCATTTTTAAGTAATCTTTGATAAAGTTTTTATTTAACTACTTTTATGTATTCATATTACAAAAAAGTTATGTATTATATACTAGTTTGATAGAACTATGTACTATATTCTTGTCTTTTTTTTCCTCCTATGTTATATAAATTGAAAATACAGTCATCAAATAAAATGAAAGAGTATTAATCAATTCATCTTCATCTTTTTTTTTGTTTCTTTTTGTAACAACCCATTTCTTCATTCTTCACATTAATCAGATCTCGTGCATCAATTCTTATAGCAATTTCTATTTACTTATTTTTATTTAGAAATCTTCTATAACATGGACATGTGACATGTAAGAGAATCATTTTGCACCGTTAGATGTTCTTCTTGAGAAAAATGAGTGCGTGTTTGTACATGTGCTACGTGAGTCAACTTTTTTGCCAAAACCTTAAAAACATTCCAATAAACTAGCATGATATTTTGATGAATTTGATTTACACAAGTGTAAATAAATTATGATAGGCAAAACCTAAAAAAAATAAAAAAAAAACCAATGAATTAGCATGATATTTTGATGAATTTGATTTTTACACTAGTGTAAATAAATTATGATAGGCAAAACCTGAAAAAAAAAATCCAATAAACTAGCATGATATATATTTGATGAATTTGATTTACACAAGTGTAAATAAATTATGATAGGCAAAACCTAAAAAAAATAAAAAATAAAAATCGAATGAATTAGCATGATATTTTGATGAATTTGATTTACACAAGTGTAAATAAATTATGATAGGCAAAACCTGAAAAAAAAAAAAACCAATAAACTAGCATGATATATATTTGATGAATTTGATTTACACAAGTGTAAATAAATTATGATAGGCAAAACCTAAAAAAAATAAAAAAAAATAAAATGAATTAGCATGATATTTTGATGAATTTGATTTTTACAATAGTGTAAATAAATTATGATAGGCAAAACCTGAAAAAAAAAATCCAATAAACTAGCATGATATATATTTGATGAATTTGATTTACACAAGTGTAAATAAATTATGATAGGCAAAACCTAAAAAAAATAAAAAATAAAAATCGAATGAATTAGCATGATATTTTGATGAATTTGATTTACACAAGTGTAAATAAATTATGATAGGCAAAACCTGAAAAAAAAAAAATCCAATAAACTAGCATGATATATATTTGATGAATTTGATTTACACAAGTGTAAATAAATTATCATATCATGCTTTCGGTACACATTTGAGTTATATAAGCACCTTACTAATAATGAATTCGTAACTAACTGGAAAATTAATTACTTGTCTTAGATATTGTTTAGATGTACATGGTATCATTTCTTTATGAGATATTGGAGGAAAACTAATTAAAAAAAAAAAAAAGGCTTGTGAATAACATTTTAACTTCTATATTTGGTAACATTTTAACATTTTGACTGTAGACAACTTTAGGAACAAGATGACAATCCAAATATATTACTTCTTTAGTGGGCCTATTTCGGGTGATTTGAAGGCTGATAAAGGGTAGGAGCGGCTGAGTAAAGATCCATATTATAAGAAAAATGGCGAGTGCATTGGTTTTAAGTACACATATAAGCAGAGATAAGTACAGTCCGATTGTAAATTTTAGAGGATTTTTCTGTATTGTATGGATGAAGCATTTTATGCAGAAGATGAAAATGATCCCAAGTACATTTTTAAAGGTGTATAGTTTCAATGAGACAGAGATAGCAGATTCTTTGAAAGAAGAGGCTATGAATTTGGCAGCATCACTGACCGAGCAAATAGTTAAAAATAGGGGAATCGAAAGTGCAGCGCCAGTTGAGTAATATGTCTCTAACATCAAGGAATAGAGAACTTGAGGAAAAGTTAGAGGACGTCTCCAAAAAATTAGAAAAGGCAAAAGAAATAATATCTTGTTGACATATTTTTAACACCACCAACATGTCAAGTGTAATACAGTGCTCATGTATAATGGCAGCTAGCCTGGTATGTCCAGTCAGCATTAGTCTAGTCAACATTAGTTGTTAGCATTAGTTGAGTAGTTGACTAATTATAGAAAGTCAGTTAAGCCACCTCAACAGTAACAGTTAAGATAGAGTTGTTAGTTTGTTATGTGAAAGTGTTAGGATGTTAAGCCAATATTTTAAAAACCGGACCGGTGAGTGAATCAGTTTGGCAAAAAATACCGGTTGGACTGGTTTATCGAAGCTTTTTTTTTTCAAAATTAAAAATTTAAAAAGAAAACATGGAGAATAAAGAACAAATCATCAAACTAAACTCATAAGTGAAAATCTCAAACTTAAAAATTAAAATACATAATTTTAAAACCATCAATACCAAATACATTAGTAAAATGCACAAGTTTTTCACCCATAATCATAAACCAAATAAGTCAAATACACAAACATCAACTCATGTAAAAATTAACAAGAGAAAATAATGTACCACACTAAACTAAATGATTAAGTTGGCAGAATTTAATTTAATCAGCAAAAAGAAAAAAGGTAGAATTTGATTTATGGTCGACTAAAACATACATTAATGAGAGCAAGAAGTAACCAAACTATCAAAATCCAATGAGGATAGAATTATTGTACATTGGTGAACTTGAAGGAGCACCACTTGATAATATGATGTTTCTTCCTCGGGTCCAATCCACCAACAACTGCATGTTCAACCAGAAGGTAAGTTTGCACAAGTCTCAATAATTTAAGAACGTATGAGGAAGAACTGAACATATAATTGAGAAGTACAAAATTGAACATTAGAACACAAAAAAGCTCCAATTCAGAAAAAGTACTTCTAGCCTGTTAAAAGGATAGAAGACATAATAATCAGTGCTAATTCCATTTACAAGAACATAGACGTAATCCAAACTTTCCTATGCACTCACTAGGTAGAAAAAATTAAAAATTTCTTACCTTAGCATTGGATATCATCTGTCTCCTTATTTGAACATCTGTAACAAGACCAGAGTATGTGACTTCAAAATAAACTCCTCGCTGCATATCAATAAGTCATATATTAGCTTACATGATCTCAAAAAACACCACGTGATTTTTATTTTTTTTAATATTTAGAGAAAAAGATCCCGTCAGGAACAAACCTCAGCAGCTGCTTTAACCATAGGCTGCTTCAATCTAAAGGGTAGCTTTTCTGAGAAATCAATACAAATGATATCGACCTACATTGATTTTAAACATTAGTTTTCACTCAAACATTTTAAACCCATATAAATCTAGGACTTGTTCACTTTCAGTTTCAAGTTACACGACAACATTGATACTTCACAATCTCTTCTTTAGTTCAAAGACTCAAACTTTTGCCCATAGATAAAATATTTGATTAACTACGGCAACTAGAATATGGAAAGAAATGCATGGAAGTTCAGAATATTGAACCCATCACCACAATTTCCATGGCTCCAAAAATAATTGAGGAAAAAAGCATATGAAATTCACAAACCTCCATTCTCCCACACGCCTGATCAAATGCAGTCTGATTCAATGGCCTTACAGCCACCAAATCGTAAGTCTTCAAAATGGGGTTACTGGAATTGAGGGCCTAAGCCTGTGAGGAGCTGTCGACACAAACAGTAAGACGTGTATACTGACGGAATGGGGAAGCAGCAGGGATGCCAAGCATGTCATGGTGGAGCTTAGCAGACAATGAAAGAAAAGGAGCAACAATGAGAAGAGACGAGAGGGAAAGGAGAGGGATGCAGCAGCGGTGGTGATTTTGGAATGGGTTTGGGGAATTAGAAGCAAAAACTCAAGGAGAAGGAGAAAGGTCAACGTGTGAATGAAACAGGTGATAAAACAACACCGTTTTGGGGGAAATCTACAAAAAAAAATTTGTGAACCGGCCTGTTATTGAAAACCGGTACTGGTTCACCAGTTTTTCTAGTTCGCACCGATTCATACTGATTTTTATTGGTTTAACTATCTCACCGGTTTTACCCTGTGAACTGAGCCGGAATTCAAACCGGGTACCAGTCCAACCGGTTGAACCGGCTGGTCCGGTCCGATCCGGTTTTTAAAACCTTGTGTTAAGCATTCAGTCAAAACTGATTTTGCTATATATATTTGTAAACAATTCCTATACAATGACTACTGAATATACATATTACAATTTCACATCAAACACTTTTCTCTCATCTCTATTTTCTCTTTCTCTGAGTTCTTGAACTTTCTCTGCGATAGTGTCCTGAGAACTTGCTGCACAGTGGCTTGATCTTCAAGCTCTTGTTCTTCAGTCAATTGCTACTTCATAAAGCTTTTATGGTATCAGAGCTCTGAAAAATGGCAGAACACAGTTCAACATTTGTGTCACTATTAAGGGAATCTATGAGCTCCAATAATGCATCTTTGACTGCGTTTGGGCAAACCCTCACAATCAAGTTAGATCACAACAACTACCTTGTTTGGAAGAATCAACTCCTAAATATAGTAATTGCAAATGGATATGAAGATATCCTTGATGGATCTCGAGTTTGTCCTGAGAAATTTCATCAGGATTCAACATCTCTTGCTAGAATTCTTACTTTGAATCCAGAATTTGTGATTTGGCAAAGACAAAATAGACTAGTTATGAGCTGGATTTATGCCTCACTCACTAAGCAACTCATGACTCAGATTATGGGGTACAACATTGCATATGAAATCTGGAAATCCTTGGGAGACAGTTTTGCATGTTCATCTCGAGCCAGAATCATGGAGCTTAAACTTCAGTTGCAAACTACTCGAAAAGGTACTCTTATTGTATGGGAATATATGGTCAAGGTAAGAAGTATTTGTGATAATCTAAGAGCTGTAGGTGAAATGGTTACTCAAGATGATTAGATTATGGTTATCTTAGATGGATTAGGATCAGAATTCAATCCTGTTGTTGCCTCAGTCAGCTTTGCATCCATGTCAGTAGAGACATTGCAAAGTCATCTGTAGACGTTTGAGAAAATGCTTGAAAGACAGAGATCAGTGGATGAACAAGTTTTAATTCAAGCAAATGCAACACAGTTTGGCTAATTCAGAGGAAAGAAGAAAGGAAATCCTAATTTTCAACACTCCTTCTATCATGGCAACACAAATTCTACACCTCGTCCAGTCTTTGGTCAAGGGAATCACCCTGGGAAGAACAAATTTACTCATATAGTGGTTTTGGAAAATAAGTCACAATGTCATATTTGTCACAAAATGGGGCATGCTGCTCCTAGTTGTTGGCATAGGTTTGACAATGGTTTTCAACCAAAAGGATCAACTGGTACTGCTCCCGCTCTTCAAGAATCTCAAGCTTTAAGGGCTAACTTAAATTCAATGGAAGAAACTCCTTGGTTCTTGGACATTGGACCAACACACCATGTCACTGCAGATTTAGGGAATTTATCCTTGCATAATCCCTTTGCTGGTGATGACAAAGTGACTGTTGGCAATGGTAAGAAGTTTTTTGTCTTGCATACTGGTATTGCATCTATTGCTAATGCTAAAAGACCTTTATTGCTTAATTAATTCTTGCATGTACCAAAAATAACTGCAAATCTGGTTAGTGTCCAAAAACTTTGTAAAGACAATGAAACTTATGTGGAATTCTATCCTTCTTATTTTATTGTGAAGGATTAGAAAACTCAAGAGGTGCTTCTTCAAGGAAGACTTGATCGAGACCTCTATACAATCATGACTTCATTCACTTCTCCTAGCATGCTTTTTGCACATACTCCTGCAACTTATCAAGTTTTTACTTCTACACCTCAAAAAAAAGTTTATGATTTACAACTTTGGCACAATAGGTTAGACCATCCTTCTATTGATATAATCAATAGGATTATGTCTCAGAATGCTTTGCCTTAGTTTCATTCAAATAATACTACAATCTGTAGCTCTTGTCAATTAGCTAAAAGTCACAGATTGGCCTTTGTACAATCACTTTCCAGAGCAATAAAACCCTTTGATTTGGTACATGCTGACTTGTGGGGATCCCCATCTTGTAGCTCGGTTAATAGAGCTTGTTATTTTTTACTATTGATTGATAACTATACTCGATTCTCATGGATATATCTGTTGCAATCTAAGAGTGAAACTTTTAAAATGTTCAAAAGATTTCAAGTCATGGTTGAAAGGCAATTTGAAGTCACCATTAAGACTCTTCATACTGATTTTGGGGGGAATTTGTAGCCTTTGATCAACTGGTTAAATCCTTAGGCATTCAGCACATGTTTTCTTGCCCTTACACTCTCCAACAAAATGACAGAGTTGAAAGGAAAAACCGTCATGTTGTGGAGACTAGTTTATCCCTTCTAAGTACTGCTAGCATGTCATTTCAGTACTGGTCATTTGCATTCCAAACTACAGTACAAATCATAAATAGAATGCCAAGACATGTCCTGCAATATCACTCTCCATATGAACTATTATACCAGAAATCACCTGATCTTACTCAACTTAAAACATTTGGTTGTCTTTGTTTTCCTTATCTTAGGCCTTATAGAGCTCGTAAATTGGAAAACAGGTATTCTTCATACTGTTTTCTGGGTCATAGTAACAAACACAAGGGATTTTTGTGCTTAGACATCAGTACTAAGAGAATTTATATATCTAGACATGTGGTCTTTGCAGAAACCATTTTTCCTTTTCAAACACCAGTCTCTCCTACCCTCTTCCCCTCCTCCTGCATCAGAAGTGCACATTCCTGTCTTACTTCCCTTGTCTGATGTTCCTAGATAGTCTGATGCTCTTTCTGCCAATGGTTCTGAGGTTCCTCTATACCAGCAACTCCTGTGTTTCAGTCCCCTTCTCCAGTGTCTAGTCAACCTATTTCTCCATCTGCTCTTCCACCACCTCCCACAAGGATGGTAACTAGGAGTTAGAATGGTATCTTCAAACTAAAGGCTTATACCACTAAACACTCTCTCGACATCTCAGAACCTTCTACTTGCAGACAAGCTAATCAGTTTTCTTGTTGGATTGAGGCTATGCATACTGAGTTTCAAGTTTTACAGTGTACTCACACTTGGGATCTGGTCCCTTTTCCTGCCAATAAAAGATAGTTGGCTGTAGGTGGATTTACAAATTAAAGTACAAACCAGATGGCACAATAGAGAGGTATAATGCCAGATTGGTTGCTCAAGGGTACACACAGACCTATGGTATTGACTTCTTTGAGACATTTAGCCTTGTGGTTAAACCTGCCACTATTCGAGTTATTCTCATTATTGCTCTTTCTTATGGGTGGCCTATCCAACAACTTGATGTTAATAATGCTTTCCTCAATGGTGACCTACATGAGGAAATGTACATGAAGCAACCTGCTGGTTTTGAAGATCCCAACTTTCCTCATCATGTGTATAAACTAAATAAAGCACTATATGGGTTAAAACGAGCACCTCGAGCTTGGTTCAACAAGTTAAAGTCCACTCTCTTGGCTTGGGTTTTCACTGTACTTATTCGGATAATTATCTTTTTGTCCTTCACTCTGTACGTCATGTTATTTTTTTGTTGGTTTATGTGGCTGGTTCAAATTTGCAGGTTCTCAAGTCCCTCATTAGTTCTCTTAATGCTGCCTTCTCTTTAAAAGATTTAGGCCAATTGCATTATTTTTTGGGGGTTGAAACCACATGGTCTTTAAACCAGCTACATTTGTCTCAGTCTAAGTATATACTAGACTTATTGCATAAAACTGGTCTCAGTGGAGCCAAACCATCATCCACACCCATGGTTAGCTCTCAAGTATTGTCTCGTTACAATGGTGTCTCTTTGCCTGATCCGACTGCTTACAGGAGTCTGGTAGGTGCCTTACAATATTGCACCATTACAAGACCAGACATTGCCTACTCAGTTAATCGCCTATGTCAGTTTATGAGTGCACCTACTGATCTTCACTTGCAAGCAGCCAAGAGATTACTAAGGAATCTTAATGGGAAACTTACCTTTGGCATCACTCTTTCCCATTCTGCTTCCTTCCTTCTCACTGCTTACTCGGATTCAAATTAGGCAGGATGCCCTAATGACAGAAGAAGCACCAGTGGCCATGTCCTTTTCCTTGGTTCTAGCATTGTGTTTGGGTGCTCTGGCAAACAGAAAGTAGTGGCCAGGTCTAGTACTGAAGCAGAATATCGAGCTCTGGCTAATGCCACTTTTGAACTTCAGTGGCTTCAATCTCTTCTCAAAGAGCTTCATGTTTCCTTGCCTCGCCCACCTTTACTTCTCTGTGACAGTCTTAGTGCCACCTTTCTGGCATCAAATCCAATTCTCCATGCCCGCACTAAGCACATTGAAATAGACTGCCATTTCATTCGTGAGAAACTCCTGGCTATGTCCTTGGTTCTCTGACATATACCTTCTGCTGATCAAGTAGCAGACATCCTCACCAAGCCTCTCTCAACCTCACTATTTAAGTCCAATTGCAGCAAACTCACAGTCCTACCACGTCGTATGAGTTTGAGGGGGGATGTCAAGTGTAATACAGTGCTCATGTATGATGGCAGCTAGCTTGGTATGTCCAGTCAACATTAGTTGTTAGCATTAGTTGAGTAGTTGACTAATTATAGAAAGTCAATTAAGCCAGCTCAGTAATGTAACAATTAAGATAGAGTTGTTAGTTTGTTATGTGAAAGTGTTAGGATGTTAAGCATTCAGTCAAAACTGATTTTGCTATATATATATTTGTAAAACAGTTCCTATACAGTGATTACTGAATATACGAATTACAATTTCACATCAAACACTTTTCTCTCATCTCTATTTTCTCTTTCTCTGAGTTCTTGAACTTTCTCTGCGATGGTGTCCTGAGAACTTGCTGCACAGTGGCTTGATCTTCAAGCTCTTGTTCTTCAGTCAATTGCTACTTCACAAAGCTTTCACAATAGACAAAGGATATTCTAGAAATTGGAAACAAAATATGGAAATCTTTTGGTTTATAATGTTTACAAAATGTTAATACAAATGGTATTCGTTAAGAACTTTTACATAACATCCTCTGCTCAACCTCATTGTCAACTATCCAATGCAGAATAATCTCATTAATCCTACACAAAATGCAAGATTGGAGAATGGCTTCCCAAAAACACAAAATGTTGAAGGAAAAAAAAAAAGCCTAAAATCCCATACCATGACCAAGAAGTGCAATAACAAAGATATTATGAATGGTATGATTTGGGTCCATAAATTGTCGAAGCTTATTAGCTGTAAATTTCACCTGCACAGAAAAACACAATTCAACTTAAGCATCCTTCAAAAAAGTAGGAAACAAGAAGAAAAATGGAATCATATCAATTTACCATCTTGATAGGTTCTTAGATCTCAGAAGTAAATTCATTCCAGATTGTAGCAGCATAGCTGTTTAGAGGGCTCTCTGGGTTGGGCTCTGAAGAAGTAAAACAGTCAGGAAAGCACAAAAAAGTAAATGCAAAACTCATAAATAGGAAGGGCAAACTGATCTCCCAATAAACTTTGAATTAACAAAACAATAGTTCTGCAATCATAAGCTGAAGACCATTTTTCCTATAGAAACACAACACAAGGACTATCATTGATTCTAACCATAAAATTACAATAATACTAGATATTTTATCTACATATGCAAGGATACATAGAGAAACAAAATGCTAGATTAAAACTCTCTTCAACACACAGGTAATGGTAGGTCTGGATCTAATTCATTTAAAAATGTTGCCAAATTGGTCTAAATTCGGATGAAAGCACATAGTCTCAAACTTAACTTGGGGTGGCTTAAAAGATAGTCCAGGGGGAAACGTAAGGAGAGTTTATAAGATAAACTCTCATACAAAGTTCCTTTTGCACCTTCAATTGTGCCAATCCATGTGAAAATGCTCTCACCATCAGGAAAAGAAAAAAAAAATGATATGATAACTTTTTTTTTTTTTTTTGTCCCCACTGGACACTTCACATGGGATACGGCACACTAGCAGCAATAAGAAAGAAAAAAAGGTGCTGTTGGAGAGAAGGAGAAGCTGAAATGATAAAAGATGGGAGAAAGAGAAAATGTCATACTGGACACGTCAGATCTTAAGCGGCGTGTTCTCACTGGACGCACCACGCAGGATCTAGTGTGTTTAATGAGACTTACTTTGTTAGATTTCTTTTCTTTTTTTTTGAAAAAAATATAATAATTCGATAAATAATTTTAAAAGTATGATAGATATGTAAATAAATTTGTGAAATATAATATTGAGTTCAAAGATCTATTTTAATAATTACTAGCACACCAAATTACAAAGAAACTTTTGATTGGAGGGAACAAATCAGAAAATTATCACAAAAATAATAGAAAATAAGAAAATCACATTGATTGATTAGATAAAATTGAGGTTAACCAAATTTCGGTAGTTGATACGTTAGTCCTTGTGAGAACGATACTCTATCTCATCTTATTACTTGGAAACGATAACGTACACTTGCGTTTAGATTTTTCACAACAGTTCCAATCTGTTCTGCATCACTCACCGTTTCAAACTTAGGAAAAAAGAGAGTATAATATATAATTAAAAAGATTTTTGTCCTAACTCCTTCCCTTATTAGGAATATATAGTAACCTACTGCACACGTTATAATGTAATTCCATGACTAAAAATAAGTATAATGTAATATCAAAAACCAAATTATGGTATTCCAATCGTTATTTAGGGAGTAATACTACTTAAACACACTAATTACTTTCATATTCTTTTACACTATATACGCATAGTACATTTAAATTTAATTAAAATCACTTAAACATAATAAAACTCAAATTTACATACTACCTTCTATTTTCTCACTTACAATGACTAATGTGTAGAAACGCCTATTACCTGTGTTCCTTTTACTAATATCTATAGTTGTAACTCTTATGTTGATAATAAAACTCAAAAACAAAAAATAAGCCATAGGCCATAAAATTATGGTGTATTATTATTGCATGGCATTAGGGGCAGGAAACTTGGGTTTTGACATTTACTTGGCTGTCGTGTTCAATGCCTTATTGGAAATACCTTCTATTCTATTGGAGTCACCTTATTGTTAGAGAACTGCAAAAGAAGAGCTTCTACTCTTGCATTTTCAGCACCAAGGGGGATATGCAGCATAATTTCTGATACCATGGATTGGCAAGAATACAAGGAAAGTATTCACTTAAACAGTTGGAAGAATGAATTCACAATTTGGGATCTTGAGCATATTTCCAAGCAAGTTCATTATATAGTAAAATGACGAAAATATCCTTCAAATTATGTAATTATTATGTTTAAAGTATATCGTTATATGTAAAATAATATACTATACACAATAGCTATATATATTAAATGTTCATTTTTAAACATCTATCAATTTTCGTTCTGTTTTGGAGCTGAAGCAATTTAATGACTTAATTTTTGTGTTACAAATAAAACTTTATATTTTTAATATCTTTTTGTTCAAAGCAAAGTTAGGAGGTAGATAAGTAATAAGTTGTTACATCTCCAAAGTAAGGTGCACTGCACTTAGTGATAGGCAAGTTGAAACTCAGAGAAGGAGGGAGCTATTGAGAAAATGGGGCGGAAGAGGAAGAGATCGCCGGCCTCGTCCACAGCTTTAGAAAAAATCCAAAGATTCATCGTCATCCGGAGGAGGTAATTTTCACCCACTCTAATTTTTTTTCCTCTTTTCCCTGTTCCTCTAACTCTAAAGGAAGAGATTTGATTGAAATGATTTTACTGTTCTAAATTCATTCTCACTATTTTTGTGTTTCCATGCTATCATGCATATGTAAATCTGTTATAAATTTTGATTCTGTAATTCTCTTTCGGGCTGAGGAAGGTTCTGGTTCTCGAATTTAGTCTATAATTTTACTTGGGTATTTTTTTTTTTTTTTTTTTCCTTTCCTTTTCTTGACTATATGATTTAATCACATCACATTTGATGATATGTTCGTTTTGGGTTATATAATTTGTAAGATGGCTTCTAAAATCAGTGCTGAATTGATTCAAATGAGCATTATGCTGCAATCAATATATGAGCACATGATATTTAGGGCAGATTAGAGAAGGTATTTTTTAGTCTATGTGTGCTTTTCTAAATGGATATGTTTATTTTTGGTTTCTGTCTTCCCCTCTTTTGAGCAAAGAATTAGAGGTTGATGAGTTCCTTTTCTTGAGCTAACAAGGTTCTCAGCCCCGTTTCCAATTTCTGGATGTGCTTAGGCTTCATTATATGGCTTTAAGAGATTGTTTGTGCATTATCTTCATTATATATTAATAGAGCTATAAGGTGAATTTATTTCCTAAAAAGAAAGATTTGAGATTCCTATGTTATATTCATTTTTTTATAAAGGAAGATTTGAGATTCCTATGGTTTCAATATTTATTGGCTGCACCAATTTGTTTTCCTCTCTTCATGCTTCTTCGGAAATAATTTCAATTTGAACATTGCTTTATATGTTGGCTTCCTTGTTGTGTGGGAAATAATTTCAAATGAAAGTTGTCTCAATTCATTACACATTACTACTACTGGACTGATTGTATGCAAATGAAAATTTTTTAACCTTGTTTTCCTGCTGCTTGTTACAGTTTTGGCGCTTGAGTGGACAGAGGCAGATTTGTTGGATTATCTTCGAAGGAAGCATTTGAGGGAGACATTTGCTGATTCTCTGTTGGATAGAGTGGTGTCTACTTTCTGTAAGTACTTACAGAATGATAATCACAGTATAACATTTTAAAGTTTTGTTATTGTTATAGTGACCATTGAAGACCAAAGAGAAGTCGAAGTTGGCTTTCTTTTTACTAAGCTTGATTACAAGAATGTCTATGAAGATGATAGCTGGAATCTCATAAGTAATATTCTAGTTAAAGAAGGTGACAACATTTTGGGGAGAAAGATTACTCTAGAATATGCTGGTAGTACATCACAGCTGCGTATACGGATAATTGAAGTGTTTTGTCTCCCAGGGCAGTTTTATGAACAAAATAATTGTGTTGTGCGTTACTATCTGTGGAAGCTCTATAGCCCCCGTCTGTGAATTCTGAGATACGTGAACAGGGTGCTCTTGATCTTGCAAATAAGGTCAGAGAATTAGATCTTCAACTTGAGCTGGAGACTCTAAAGCACATGTGGGAGATGACATCAATGAAGAAAGAGCATGAGAAGAAGATGCAGGGACAGCAAGAGAACTGGAGAAGTACCAGATGGCAAAAGACCTGCTAATATATCAGGACGAGTTGTTGGAGAGGGCTTCAGCTATAATGGTGAAGAGGTTATTAGCTAGCTCAGAGCTTGAGAAGAAGATGCGGAAAGTGCAGGAGAGGTTCCAGACTCTACAAAAGCGTCATAATGGATGAGGACAAGTTGTTGGAGAGGGCTACAGCTACAATGGTGATGGGGTTATTAATTAGCTCAGGCGGGCCAAATGCTAACAACTGCCCTCATGGTCCTGATTATGTTTGAATCTTGTTTATTGCATTAATTATGAATTTACCTTACTGACTTGGCTTGGTTGGTCATGTGGATATTAATAAATTTAATACTTGTTGGCTCAGTCGTGTTCTAACTAAGAACTATCATGCAATTAGGTGAGTGTTCAATGGTCAAAAACTAGCAGCCAGGTGGTTGTTCTGTGCCTGGTTTTAGCTTTCTTTTGGCACTCGGGTACCAAATTTGCAACAGCACCCTTTTATTTTGCAAATAACCATATATATATACTTACACATAGTAATTGCATAATTTGAAGCATATTTTGGTCATTCTATATAATGAACAAAAGTCGAATTTCTGTACTCCAGAAAAAAGAAGGGGAAGACAACAGATTGTTACTACAACGCAACTTCATGTAGTGGTAACATTCTAGTTCCATGCTAGAATATATGAATACATGCACTTCTCAAGGGCTATGTTGCAAAGGTTGAGCTCTCCAAGTTGTTTGATGTCAGTTTCATTACATCTGCCTACAAAAAACGATGTCAACACTTGAAGCTGATTCAATTTCCCCAGTTGCTTTGGCATCTTTCTTACTTTAGTTTTCCGAATATCAAGATGTCGCAGATTAATGAGTTTATGCAAATCTGATGGCAACTCAACCAAAGACTCACAATACCTCAATTTTAATATTTGTAAATTATATAGCAAACATATTGAATCAGGTAGCTTCTTAACCCCAGTACCAGACAGGTCTAGGTACCGCAGATGTTTAAGATTGCCTATGGAATCAGGCAACTCAATAATGTTGTGATAGCCAGACAAAGACAAGACTCGCAAGCACTTGAGCTTGGATAGCAAATCATGTATGATATCACTAGAGATCCAACGAAACATTTTGTGGCCGCGATACATACTCAAAGGCAGGAATGTGCGTAATCTGTTGGCTTTGTATACAGCCTCAAACCGTTTAGAAGCTTCAGTCCTATATCTTAAATATGAAAAATAACGGGTCATTTTTGATATAGTTTGGGGCTGTGCTTCTTTTAACTCCAGCTGAGAACAGAATTCTCCCAATACATATTTTGCCCAATCATTGACAAGATCATGCATAATAAAACGTGCTTTATCTTCACTTGATCGCTGAAAAAATGACCTTGCTAATAGATCATGGAAGAACAGATCCCCAACTTCTTTCATGCTCTTATTTTGTTGAGGGAATGGCAGAAGACTTTCAGCCATCCATAACCGAACCACATGCTCCTTGTCGAATTTATAATCTTTGGGGAATACAGAACAATAAGCAAAGCATCTCTTAAGAAGGGACGGAAGGTAATAATAACTCAATCTCAAAGCTGGGAGAATATCGCTCTCTTTTATATCTGACATGTCCCATATCTCACTTGTCAATATACTATTCCATTCTTCAGAAGATGATTTTGTGTACAAGAGACTCCCGATTGCTTTTAAGGCTAGAGGCAGCCCTTTGCATTTCATAAGATCTTTCTACCAATTTCTTCAAGGTCAGGGTTCAATTGTGGATCTCCTTCATGGAATGCATATTTAGCAAATAACAACCAACTATTTTCTTCAAGTAGTTGCACCAGTTGATGTGTTCTAGCAGAGCGTACGGTTGAAGCAACTTTGTCACTACGTGTAGTTACAAGGATTTTGCTTCCTTGAGCCCCATAAATAAAAGGAGCTTGCAAAGCTTCCCACTGCATATGCTGCTCATTCCAAACATCATCTAGTACAAGAAAAAATCTCTTACCAGATAATTTCTCCTTCAATTTAAGTTGAAGTGTATTCAAGTCCTTAGTATCATCCGCAGCCAGAGTGATTGCCTCAAGAATCGTTCTTGTGACTCTTAAAAGATCAAATTCTTCTGATACACAGACCCAAGCTTTGAAGTCAAATTCATTCTTTAGCCTCTGATCATTGTACACTAGTTGGGCAAAGGTGGTCTTACCCATCCCACCCAGACCCACTATAGAAATGACAGAATAAGGGCGGTTGCCATTCTCATTGTCAGGTAGCAACCACTTAATGATCATTTCTTTATCATCATCTCTACCATATATTACAGTTTCATCCACCAAAGAGGTTGATGGCATTCTTTGTGATACTAATTTCCTTCCACCTTCTCTCAATCCTAGTATATCTTTTTGACTAGCAAGATATTCTAGGTTGTCAAGGACTTGTTTCATCCTTGCTTCGATTTGTTTATCAAATGAACTAACAGAAGCACCGAAGAAATTCCATACCTTGCTAGCAGTACTGGTACCAGATTCAGCTTCCAGAAGCTTGGATTTGGAAATTTCAGTGTCAATCTCATCAAGGAGATCCTCAGCTTCATACACAGCATCTTTGACCTCATCAACCCAAGCTTTGACATTGCGATTTCTGATCTCCTTGTCCTCAGCATCATCAATCACAGCATTGATGGACAAAAGAGTGATATTCAACCTTTTCAGCAGTGTCTCGTTGAGTTTTCTTTCCCGGAAGTAGTCCAGAATGTCACGAGAAGCCAACCTGTCAAATGCCACTTGAAGGAAGGAAGAGAGAAGAGCACCACCAACCAACTCTACAGCCATGGGTGCCTTGCTTTCTTTTCTTTTCAGAAGGGAATCAAACAGAGGATGTGATTGCAAAAGGAAAGTATGGCTAACGCAAATGTGCAGGTGACTTTAGGGAAAGTCTTCGCAACGAGACGAACACAAAGTGGCTTTGGAAATGTCAGTACAATAATTTAAGCAAGTGGATTGATTTATATATGATTAACTGTACAATATCCAATAATATTCAATATTTAAACTGTGCATGTGACTTAATCTTAATTATTTATTGGCCTTTGTATCGTGTCCATTTTTTTCAATGAATATTGTAGACTTGGCCTTGCAAATTGCAAGCTCACCTTGTTGATTCACATGACAAGCCGAATTGTTTAAGCAAACTGATTTATCTCTTTGATTAAAACAAAATGTCTTAGTAGCAAAAGTTGAATTCAAATTTGTCTCACACAGTACTATTTGTATAATATTCTAATAAAAAATGTGCATTAGAAAAAGAACTGTGCATGTATGATTGTGTAAAAATATAATCAAAATATCGCTACTCTCTCTTTGCTTTTGAGTAATAATTCTTACACACTAATGTTTTCTAGACTATTTATACACTTAAAAAAATATGTATAATCAAAATTTGAAGAAAAAAAATGGTAAATTGATTAGTTCAAGGTGTTTGGACGACTCTTGACTGGGTGCATGTGTAACCCATACCAAAAGTGTTTTAAAAAAAAATACGCTTTCTCTTTTGCTGTATTTTTTTTCGGTTGTGTTTTCTTGTTTTTGTTTTTTAATTTCTTTCTAACTAAGATGAGCTTCTCCCTACTTTAGAAGGAAATGAAACCAAGAGTAAACCCTTTCCTTGAAAACTATTTTTTATTTTGAATCTTGATCTCTTAAAATTAAAATAATTTTTAACAAAATTTGAGTCTTTTATTATTTAATTTGATTGAAAATTGAAAATTTTAATATTGAGTACATGTAAACAAGAATATCCTCTGGCAACCTACTGATTTGATCTCATCATTCTCTTCCTGTTTTGCGCTACTCATCTTTATTCTTTTGTTCTAAAAGAATTTTAGTAAGACCAAATCCTCTCCAAAAATATGACTTTTGTGATTCCTCTTCTTACCCGAAAGACCAAACCATGCAACTCACTGGATATAACTTGCCAAACAATTTTAGTTTAGGAGTTATCTATTTTTATTAAAAAAAATTATTCTAGGGTTTATTAAGCCTCCTATAGCTTTACACCTTTTTCATAATTTGATAACAATAAACCCCTTTTTTCCAGTGTGTTTTGTCTCTGTTTCCTCTTGGTTCCTATATGTTCTGCATCACTCACCGTTCCAAACTTGGGAAAAAAGAGAGTATAATATGTAATTAAAAAGCTTTTTGTCCTAACTCCTTCCCTCATTAGGAATACCTACTGCACACGTTATAATGTAATTCCATGACTAAAATAAGTATAATGTAATATCAAAAACCAAATTATGGTATTCCAATCGTTATTTAGGGAGTAATACTACTTAAACACACTAATTACTTTCATATTCCTATATACGCATAATACATTTAAATTTAATTAAAATCACTTAAACATATAAAAACTCAAATTTACATACTACCTTCTATTTTTCCCACTTACAATAACTAATGTGTAGAAACGCCTATTACCTGTGTTCCTTTTACTAATATCTATAGTTGTAACTCTTATGTTGATAATAAAACTCAAAAACAAAAAATAAGCCATAGGCCATAAAATTATGGTGTATTATTATTGCATGGCATTAGGGGCAGGAAACTTGGGTTTTGACATTTACTTGGCTGTCGTGTTCAATGCCTTATTGGAAATACCTTCTATTCTATTGTAGTCACCTTATTGTTAGANTGATTAAGAATTAATGTGAAAATTTTAATATTGAGTACATGTAAATAAGAATATCCTCTGGCAACCTACTGATTTGATCCCTTCATCCTCCTCCTATTTTGCACTACTCATCTTTATTCTTTTGTTCTAAAAGAATTTTAGTGAGATCAAATCCTCTCCAAAAACACCACTTTTGTGATTCCTCTTCTTACCCAAAAGATCAAACCCTCTCACTGGATATAACTTGCCAAACAAGTTTAGTTTAGGAGTTATCTATTTTTATTAAAAAAAATTATTCTAGAGTTTATTGAGCCTCCTATAGCTTTACACCTTTTCATAATTTGATAACAATAAACCCGTTTTTGCAGTGTATTTTCTCTATGTTTCCTCTTGGTTCCTATTTGTTCTCCATCACTCACCGTTTCAAACTTGGGAAAAAAGAGAGTATAATATATAATTAAAAAGCTTTTTGTCCTAACTCCTTCCCTTATTAGGAATATATAGTAACCTACACGTTATAATGTAATTCCATGACTAAAAATAAGTATAATGTAATATCAAAAACCAAATTATGGTATTCCAATCGTTATTTAGGGAGTAATACTACTTAAACACACTAATTACTTTCATATTCCTATATACGCATAATACATTTAAATTTAATTAAAATCACTTAAACATATAAAAACTCAAATTTACATACTACCTTCTATTTTTCCTCACTTACAATAACTAATGTGTAGAAATGCCTATTACCTGTGTTCCTTTTACTAATATCTATAGTTGTAACTCTTATGTTGATAATAAAACTCAAAAACAAAAAATAAGCCATAGGCCATAAAATTATGGTGTATTATTATTGCATGCCATTAGGGGCAGGAAACTTGGGTTTTGACATTTACTTGGCTGTCGTGTTCAATGCCTTATTGGAAATACCTTCTATTCTATTGTAGTCACCTTATTGTTAGAGAACTGCAAAAGAAGAGCTTCTACTCTTGCATTTTCAGCACCAAGGGGGATATGCAGCATAATTTCTTATATCATGGACCGTCAATAATACAAGGAAAGTATTCACTTAAACAGTTGGGAGAATGAATTCACAATTTGAGATGTTGAGCATATTTCCAAGCAGGTTCATTATATAGTAAAATGACGAAAATATGCTTCAAATTATGTAATTATTATGTTTAAAGTATATCGTTATATATAAAATAATATACTATACACAATAGCTATATATCTTAAATATTCATTTTTAATCCTTGTCTATAGGCATCTATCAATTTTTGTTCTATTTTGGAGCTGAAGCAATTTAATTACTTAATTTTTTGTGTTACAAATAAAACTTTATATTTTTAATGTATTTTATCACATATATCTCTTTGTTNTAGTAAAATGACGAAAATATGCTTCAAATTATGTAATTATTATGTTTAAACTATATCGTTATATATAAAATAATATACTATACACAATAGCTATATATCTTAAATATTCATTTTTAATCCTTGTCCATAGGCATCTATCAATTTTTGTTCTATTTTGGAGCTGAAGCAATTTAATTACTTAATTTTTTGTGTTACAAATAAAACTTTATATTTTTAATGTATTTTATCACATATATCTCTTTGTTCCCGGGTTAGATATAGTGACGCATCAAGAAACAGTCTCGTGCCAGATCCAGTGACTCGCCAGTATGATATCTCGGGTAAGATACAGGGACGCATCGAAAAATGGTCACAAGCCAGATATAGTGACCCACTAGAAAATAGTCATGTCCCAGACACAGTGAACAACAAAAAAATATCCAAGTCAGATATAGGGACGACCCGAAATTGGGTCCCAGCCTAGATATAGTGACCTACCAGGAAACAATCCCGTGTCAGATACAGTGAACCACAAGAAAAATATTTGAGTCAGATAAATGGACACACTGAAATAGCATCACGGGTCAGATATAGTGACTCACTAGGAAAATGTCTCATGCCAGATACAGTGAACAACAAGAAAAATATCTAAGTCAGATATATGGATGCACCAAAACTGGGTCCTGTGCCAGATATAGTGAATCACAAGAAAAATATTCGAGTCAAATATAAGGAAGCACCAAAACAGAGTCTCAGGCCAGATATAATGACCCATTAGGAAATAGTCTCGTGTCAGATCCAGTGACTCGCCAGTAGGATATCCCGGGTAAGGTGCATTGCACTTGGTGGAAGTTTATCAATAAAGTGTTACTAGCAAGATTCGAGTCAAATATCTTTTTATCGATGCAACTCAATTTAAAAAATATATATTTTTTGAAACAAGTAGTTGGACTACATTTTTTTTTTTTTTTAGAGTCTAACTAGGGATGAACCTCGATTAAACCAATTTGAGAGTCACTAGTTCAATGATCGGTTTGGTTTTGGAACATTACTTAAAACGCAGAGTACTGCAAATATATACTTCACCCTAGCAGACTTGTTCATTGGTTGGGTAGCCCCAATGGACCTTTTCGGCCCAACCCACAGTCATAAGCCAGGCGAAGTTATTGGGTTGGTGGACCAATGCCCAGTCCCACATTGTTGGCATGCCCTTTACTGAACTCGGTCTGGGTCAAAGACCTGAGTATTGGCCCAACTACCCAAATGAGCTCGTTTCTGAGACCAGTGCGATAGACCAGTGTTTCCAACTCGACGGCAAGGAAGCTCGAGACAGAGCCCTCTATTCTCACTCACGCAACCCCTCCTGCGTCGGTGATCGCGGCTGCCACCGCCGCTGGCGACAGACCGACCACCATCAAAATCCTAGGTTTTTCTTCTATAGATTCCCAGAATCTCGAGCTCCACGCAAGACATCTTCCTTTTTCTTCTTCGTTCTAAACTTTTCCTCGAATTTTCTAGCAAACCAAACAGTGCTAGTTATAGTAAATCGTTGTGCCATCTACTGTTAACGATTTGAGGTAATACTTTTACCGGATTAGATATTTTGCTGAAGTAGTTGGTTTTCCTTTTTCTAGCTTTTGTTTGGTTGCTGAGAAAACTGAGTGAAATAAAATCAGAAAAGGGAACACAAACTGATATTTTTATCATTTTTCTTTCGGATAAAATTGGTGATCACAATGCCAGATGTTCAGTCCCTTGGCTCAGTCGTGTTCTAACTAAGAACTATCATGCAATTAGTTGAGTGTTCAATGGTCAAAACCTAGCAGCCAGGTGATTGTTCTGTGCCTGGTATTAGCTTTCTTTTGGCACTCGGGTACCAAATTTGCAACAGCACCCTTTTATTTTACAAATAACCATATAGTTTACACATAGTAACTACATAATTTCAAGCATATTTTGGTCATTCTGTATAATGAACCTGCTTGGAAATATGCTCAATATCTCAAATTGCGAATTCATTCTCCCAACAGTTTAAGGTGGCGTTTGGTATTAGTTTCCTGGAAATCTCAACTTAGGAAATTGGCAAATCAGCTGGAAGGAAGCACCGCACATGATGACCACCCCAAAAACGCCATAAGAGAAGAGGTAATTTTTCCTCCATGCTACAACCAAAAATGGGCATAGCCTGTCTCACCAAAGCTGTTGCACTGTTCCTCACACAAGTTGGAAACAGCTCTATTATTTATACCAACAACACACTATAAATTACAAGCTGTCCAAGCACTGAAAAATTATGCTAGCTCTAGCCATGCTCCTTTAAGGTAATTTCCCACTACAACACACATTATGCTGCATATCCCCCTTGGTGCTGAAAATGCAACAGTAGAAGCACTTCTTTTGCAGTTCTCTGCCAAAAGAGAAATTTTATTAGTCGGATTTTAGCAAAAATAGATGTAACAATATTGATAGTCAATCCAAATAGTGGCAAAAGATGGGGCTTGGTTTGGTTTGTATATTTTAGGTTCGATTGATATCAAGCAACCAATCTAGTATTGAGAACTTGCAATTCCAGATTTCACACTTAAGACGTACAAACACCAAGTACCAATATTGAAAGAATACATTTAAAGTATTGGTCGAATATATAAATAAATAAAAGTCACATGTAAATTAAGTGATCCTTTTGATAAGAGAAGTTGATTAGCACAAACTTGTACAAGCATTGGTACCTAAGGAAAGGAAGATTTCCAATTAAGGAATAAGTATAAACTAAAATTGATTATCCAAATTATATATTCAGAATTGAGCATACACAAATTTATTTAAAATGAATGCATAGTAAAGGATAGTTAATTACCTGATATTTGTGTGTAAACCGTAGCTAGACGATATAACAATTGTAAATCATGTTAAGATATCATTGTCAATCTGTACGTATCGGATGTGAGCAATCTTTTCCCAATCTTTCCCTTTTTGCTTTTGGCATCGCTTTTTAAGTAATGGGCAATCAGTAATTTCTAGGGTAGATAGGGAACTGGGCAGACCTTTCTTTGGCAAGCATTCCAGTCTTGGACACTCTCGAAGACTCAATTTTTTGAGAGACGACAGGTGGCAGAGACCATTATAGTCCAGCATTGTCAACTTTGAACACTTCTGAAAAGCAAGAAAAGTAAGAGAGGGTGGGAGTAGCCCTTCATCTGGAAGAGACTCCACATTTGCATCTTTAATACACAAGTAATCTAGAGAACTGTGTACTTGCAAACCCCATTTCAATCGAGAGGCAACTAATTTTGAGCAATTGTAGATAAAAAGTTCCTTCAGATTTGTTGGCAAGCCTCCCTTAGGAAATGATTCCAACTGTGGACAATCTGTTAAAATCAACTCTTTAAGAGATGGAAGGAGGATGTGCATACGTTCAGGCAGTGATTTTAAATTCTCCAAATGTCCAAGATGACACCACTCAAGTTTGGGGGCAGAGAATCCTCCTTTGAGAAATGATACAAATTTAGGACACTCCCAAATTTGTAACGATGTAACCGATGTGACATAATGATCATGTCCCTCTGAAACAGAAATCATTTCAAGATTATTACATCCCTGCAAAAGGAGCTCTTGAAGCTTGGGGAAGAAATCCAGTGGAAATGTCCTAAGAGACTCGCAATTGCTATTTATTTCTATTCTGGTGAGGAAGTTGTGGCAACGGTGTATGGGAAATTCAATATTTAGAACAGGAAGAATGTGCAAACTTTCAAGGCAGCTATTGGAAATTGTATGCTCAATATTTTCAAGCAAAGATCCTTCCATGTGACTGCCACCAACCATAAGAATTTTCAGCGACGATGTAATATATTCCAATTGCAACCTTCCACATTCCACTAGAATTAATTGATGAATAGCTGCAGCCTGGGGAACTGAAGCCACAAGTTGGCAGCAGTTCTCAATAACTAGCAACTTTAAAGAGGGAAGTCGCTCTGGCAGCTGCTCTTTCAGCCTGGGACAATTTCTTATACAAAGCCTTTGAAGGCATGGGAAGGCACCTGATATATCTTTACATTCCCATTCCTCCCATCCCAACATATTCTCGAACTCCAAGATTTCAAGAGATCCAAATGGAATAGTAGAAGAGCTGTTCCCGTAAAACTCATGACCAATACTCACTATTGCATCAAACCCCATAACTGATAGTGCCTTGAGAGACGGTAGAAGGCCAAGTGGTGGCAACAAGAAACAATACTTACAGTTGTGCAGCTTTAGGGACACTACATTCCGCAATGAATTATCTCCAAACCAATCAGGAAACCTTGTACCGCCATAATATTTAACAGAGAGCTCTTTCAAGTCTTTGTGAGGTTGGAGCTTCTCAAGTACATCCCTTTCCTTCTGTGATTCATCATTATCCATACTCCATTCCAACCTTAACTTCTCAAGGTGCATTTTTTTTTTCAAATTCACTGCTAATGCATCCATGGGATTGAAGACATTTTGCAACTCCAAAATTGATAGTTTTCCCCAAAGGTTGAGCTCTCCCAGTTGTTTGATGTCAGTTTCATTACATCTGCCTACAAAAAACGATGTCAACACTTGAAGCTGTCTCAATTTCCCCAGTTGCTTTGGCATCTTTCTTACTTTAGTTTTCCGAATATCAAGATGTCGCAGATTAACAAGTTTATGCAAATCTGATGGCAACTCAACCAAAGACTCACAATACCTCAATTTTAATGTCTGTAACTTAAATAGCAAACATATTGAATCAGGTAGCTTCTTAACCCCAGTGCCAGACAGGTCTAGGTAACGCAGATGTTTAAGATTGCCTATGGAATCAGGCAACTCAATAATGTTGTGATAGCCAGACAAAGACAAGACTCGCAAGCACTTGAGCTTGGATAGCAAATCATGTATGATATCGCTAGAGATCCAACGAAATATTTTGCGGCTGCGATACATACTCAAAGGCAGGAATGTGCGTAATCTGTTGGCCTTGTATACAGCCTCAAACCGTTTAGAAGCTTCAGTCCTATATCTTAAATATGAAAAATAACGGGTCATTTTTGATATAGTTTGTGGCTGTGCTTCTTTTAACTCCAGCTGAGAACATAATTCTCCCAATACATATTTTGCCAAATCATTGACAAGATCATGCATAATAAAACGTGCTTTATCTTCACTGGATCGCTGAAAAAATGACCTTGCTAATAGATCATGGAAGAACAGATCCCCAACTTCTTTCATGCTCTTATTTTGTTGAGAGAATGGCAGAAGACTTTCAGCCATCCATAACCGAACCACATGCTCCTTGTCGAATTTATAATCTTTGGGGAATACGGAACAATAAGCAAAGCATCTCTTAAGAAGGGACGGAAGGTAATAATAACTCAATCTCAAAGCTGGGAGAATATCGCTCTCATTTATATCTGACATGTCCCATATCTCACTTGTCAATATACTATTCCATTCTTCAGAAGATGATTTTGTGTACAAGAGACTCCCGATTGCTTTTAAGGCAAGAGGCAGCCCTTTGCATTTCATAATGATCTTTCTACCAATTTCTTCAAGGTCAGGGTTCGATTGTGGATCTCCTTCATGGAATGCATATTTAGCAAATAACAACCAACTATTTTCTTCAAGTAGTTGCATCAGTTGATGTGTTCTAGCAGAGCGTACAGTTGAAGCAACTTTGTCACTACGTATAGTTACAAGGATTTTGCTTCCTTGAGCCCCATAAATAAAAGGAGTTTGCAAAGCTTCCCACTGCATATGCTTCTCATTCCAAACATCATCTAGTACAAGAAAAAATCTCTTCCCAGATAATTTCTCCTTCAATTTAAGTTGAAGTATATTCAAGTCCTTAGTATCATCAGCAGCCAAAGTGATTGCCTCAAGAATCGTTCTTGTGACTCTTAAAAGATCAAATTCTTCTGATACACAGACCCAAGCTTTGAAGTCAAATTCATTCTTTAGCCTCTCATCATTGTACACTAGTTGGGCAAGGGTGGTCTTACCCATCCCACCCAGACCCACTATAGAAATGACAGAATAAGGGCGGTTGCCATTCTCATTGTCAGGTAGCAACCGCTTAATGATCATTTCTTTATCATCATCTCTGCCATATATCACAGTTTCATCCACCAGAGAAGTTGATGGCATTCTTTGTGATACTAATTTCCTTCCACCTTCTCTCAATCCTAGTATATCTTTTTGACTAGCAAGATATTCTAGGTTGTCAAGGACTTGTTTCATCCTTGCTTCAATTTCCTTATCAAATGAAATAACAGAAGCACTGAACAAATTCCATACCTTGCTAGCAGTACTGTTCCCAGATTCAGCTTCCAGCTGCTTGGATTTGGCAAGTTCAGTGTCAATCTCATCAAGGAGATCCTCAGCTTCATACACAGCATCTTTGACCTCATCAACCCAAGCTTTGACATTGCGATTTCTGATCTCCTTGTCCTCAGCATCATCAATCACTGCATTGATAGACAAAAGGGATATATTCAACCTTTTCAGCAGTGTCTCGTTGAGTTTTCTTTCCCGGAAGTAGTCCAGAATGTCACGAGAACCCAACCGGTCAAATGCCACCTCAAGGAAGGAAGTGAGAAGAGCACCACCAACCAACTCTACAGCCATGGGTGCCTTGGTTTCTTTTCTTTTCAGAAGGATGAATCAAACAGAGGATGAGATTGCAAAAGGAAAGTATGGCTAACGCAAATGTGCAGATGACTTTAGGGAAAGTCTTCGCAAGAACACAAAAGTGGCTTTAGAAATGTCAGTAGAATAATTTAAGCAAGTGGATTGATTTTAAGTATTAATCATCAGCTCGCCGCAAAAGCCCTTCCTCTGCAAAAGCCCAGTTGCCACTGAGCACTGCCAGTGGACATTTGTAAAATCCAAACACCAAATAATATCAGATTTGCAGGAAGGACCAATGTTATGTTTTTCTTTTGTTTTAAAAAAAAAAAAACACTTTATTGTCTCTTCATGGGATATTTCTTGTATTTTTCAGATCTGGAGGTAGGACCAGTATTGCAGTGTCATTCTCTTGTGAACTTTCAACGTATGGGTTAAAGAAACAGTCAAGGTTTTACAGTGCAACTCTATCAGTAAAAGTACTGCCTAGTCTCCCCCTGGCTCTAGGAGTCCCAATAACCTGGATTCTTCCTCCCTATTACACAACTACAAGTCCATTGCCTTCATCTTCAAGAATCTTATACACAATTTGATAGTCAAAGTCGCAAAGGAACTATCAACTATTCTTTATGAGAACTTACGGGGATAAAAATGAAGCTCTGCAGAAAGATGCCAAATTCATTGATGAGGATAGAATAAAAACAATAGCACGTAATACACTAGCATGTATTCAGGCAAAAGACCGTACCACGGGAAGAACAGAGATTGCGTCTTGTGTCAAGGTTTCTGAGGTATGGAATTTTATCTTTGGCATACTGCTGATGCGGTGGTGATGCAACCCAGCTTGAAAGAGAGATGGAGAAAGTGAAAAAAAAAAAAGGATAATGGCATTACATAATAGGTAGCGTTGATGTGTATAAAATAATACACATATTATATTTTAATTGAGGAACAACACCACTAGCATCTATAGAATTTTATCTAAGTTTTGTCTTTCTAATTATTATAAATAAAGCTTTGGCTATACATTACAATTAATTATTTGCAAAAGCACAAATTTTTAAGAGTTACTATGCTACCACTCCTCAAAACATGCTAATATATATGGTAGTCATACTAATATACAATAGTATTGATTCCTGGCTTAGAATAAGTCAAAACATGTTCTCAATCCCAGCATTCTAAGATTTAACGTTTAGATGGATAAAATTCACTTTATAGAATAAATTATTCAATGTTGTTAGTGTTTAAGTCTTACAGCACTACGAAATCATCAGTACATTTAAGTATAAAGATAGTTTTGCACATCATGCATGTGTTAAATTAAGTGGTCAAACAGTCTTTCCCCTTAAATGGACTTAAATTTTTCTGTTACCAATATGCATGTTAACTTCACAGTCAGTTTAAAACATGGTTGAAATGAGCCATAGAGTATGAAGGATTTTGAAACCTTTTTACTTTACGGGAGAAATATTTCTATTAAACGTAAAAATGTTGACTTTTACATATTCCCCGCTTTTTATTCCCAAGCGCCTAACTGTTATACTTTATATGCTTTCCTTGGAATCGGTCTAAGGCAGACCTCCTGAAGTCAAAATGTTCTCAAGTCTTTTTAGATCGTCCTCTTCAAAATGAGATGCATGTTACAATATTTTAAATAGTTTTATGGTTCAAATTATTATAAAACCAATAGTAGATGATTGAATTTTACAAACTTTTTTTTTGTGTAAGAAAGTTGAGGGTAAAAGGAGGCTATTATATCCAACAGTACTAGTGCATGCTACAAGACTCAGCAAAAGCTTAGATTGATATTTATAAATAGCATACCAAAGAGAGACTGTTGATAGCAAAATTAAAACTTAAAACTTACAAGTAAAACATATCAATCCTCCCTAATAGAATAAACCCCCATTGGGAAAATTTTACTAATTAAACATATATACTAATTGGTTATTCAATAAGATTTGGGTATAGGAATAAGGAAGAGCAATAAAAAATGAATCCAAAAACCCGCATAATTGTTATGCATTCAAACATTTAAGTGGGCCTTCATAAACCCACTATACTTTGTTTACAAGTAATTATTCCCTTTTGGCACTCACCTTTACCTAGCTCTATAAAGGTAGAGCGTCTTATTCTATTTGCAAACAAACAACATTACATGATACAAATTAATTGATGGTCTAGCAAGAAAGATTAGCACCAGGGTCAACACCAAGTTGTCCACAATAATCAGTGTAGTAGTTAACACGAGCCTGAACTGTGCTGGGATTCTTACCATCACATTCAATGGCACCATTAATAGCTCTAATGGTTGCACCAAAGCCTTGGCTGACCACAGGGCGCACATTTTGCATCCAGTACCATAATGCTGACTTAAACGACACCACAGGGTCGTTAGCCACCGTTTCAGGAGCGTTCAGTCCATCAAAGTTGTTGCTTTGTCCACATGGCCCGTAGTTGAAGTTCCATGATAGCTGGATTGGTCCACGACCATAGTAGCCCTTGTTAGGGTTACAAGGGTACTGTGTATTGGTTTCGTCGCAATAGTCCTTAGATGCACCATCAATCTCTTCTACGTAACAGAAGTCTGCATGCCCACATATTTTATTTGTTAATCACAAGCATAATGTATTGGCAAAAAAGAAATCACAAACATAACGTTTCAATCAATACCACAAATATCAGATAAACAATTTTTCAATTGGTCATGACCTATAAATTGGCTTCATGACTTAGGTTCAAAATCTGGTGGGATTACTTCTCAGTAGTTGGGGTATTTGGTGTTGTTAACAATCTATCATCTTCACTTCCCTAAACGAAGGGTCCAGAAAAAACTAATGTAAATATACTAATACTGTACTACTAGGATAAGTTTAAATGAGTGTTGTGCCTAAAGCTACACCTTAGTGATTGAGCAGTGGAGGTTCTACAAGTTCTAGGTTTGAATTTCGTGAGAACGAATAGGATAGGATTTATAAGAGGGAAATATGCTAACTCCCATTATACCCCAATAGTTGAACATTTGATACTCCCTTACGGTGGTTTTAGGTTCAAAACACATCATGACTTAGTGACAAAGGGGTTATGAAAGTTGATATGTTACTTCCTGTTATGTAGTTTCCAATAAACTAAAAAAAAAAAAAAAAAAGCATCTAATGTGAAATTTTTTTTTTAAGAGAAGTTGTATACTAACGTCCAGTTTCATGGGTGAAATGGGCAAAAGCTGCTGCGACTTCACGCTTTGAATCGTCAACAGATCCAATATTTCCAAATTGACTGTAGGAATTGGCTGCGTTCAAGAATGCTGATCGAGTGTAGAAGTTCTTCCCTGCACAACCACCATCAGCCTGAGAGATAATACCATTAAAGAATCCGTCTGTGACAATATCAGCCAATGCAACATTGCCGGTAGTTGCAGGTGGGCTTTGACCGGCATTACAAGGGCCCTCCCTGCACCCTGTGCCACAGTAGGCATCGCCTGTGCCACAATACCCATATTGGCTGCAACACAAGTTTGGAGCACACCCACAATTTTGAGAATTCACATTTTGGGCTATTAGTCCTATGACAAGAAGGATTAGTAAGCTCTTCCTCATATGGTTCGCCATTTTTGGGAGAAAAAAGGAAGACAGAACTGTTTGATGGGCAAGGTTGAGAGCATAGGGATATTTATAGCTTCTGAGACTAGGAGGTGCGTTTGAAGAGATATCTATACAGCATTTTTGGTTGAAATTTAAAATTTAAACTTCAAAGTTTGCAGCACAGCATTAATTCTAGAATGTAGGTCATACGCCGGTTTTGCGAGTAGACTTTGATTTGTCAACTGATCATACGCGGTNTGTTCTAATTAACAGAAGGGTAAGGACCATTTTCGTTACTCTATTATATGGTTGCCCAACTTGGACCACCAAAGAGATCTAATTGAATAATCTCTAGTTAGATATGTTCAACATTATCTAAGATTAAGTGTGTTCATCAGCTTTCCGATTTATAACACTTTCCAATAAATTAATTGGGTAACAAATTATACTATTTCTATGAATTCTAGAATGTAGATCATACGCGGTTTTGCGAGTAGACTTTGATTTGTCGACGCCACCACAAGGGATCTATGCTGTTCTAATTAACAGAAGGGTAAGGACCATTTTCGTTACTCCATTATACGGTTGCCCAACTTGGACCACCAAAGATATCTCTAATTGAATAATCTCTAGTTAGATATCTTCAACGTTATCTAAGATTAAGTGCTTTCATCAGTTTTCCCATTTATAACGCTTTCCAATAAACTAATTGGATAACAAATTATACTATTTCTTGTCACAGTAATTAGTAAGGCACTTTTAGCAAGAAGAATTGGTCGATGACACAATCGGATATAAGTTGTGTTTTGAGGTTAAGGGGAATGTTTGAGTCAAGTATATATTATGGACCGTCTTCTAGCACATGCACTTATTGACCATTTACAAGTATCTGTTCTCCTTGGCAGCTATAGTAATATTAGAGGGGATTTTTTTTCAGGAGTAATATATGGAAACATTCTAAGCCTAAATAGCTTGAACTTTCTATCTTAAAATAATATCAAATAATTGTAAGAAAATTATTATAAAGGAAATGAAATAAAAAGATATTTAGGTAAGTTTCAAAGTTTTTACCCGATTCCAATTAAGTTATAGTATACAGTTATTCTTAATAATTAGTGACAATTTGTAGTCCTGTATGACCAATGATTATTTTGTAATCTCCAATGGTCAATGTACAACTATTGGCAACAAGATGACCACTAGTCATAAATAACAACTATATATTAATATTATGACTGAAGTGAAATAAGGTGAAACTTTGAAACTCATTAATAATTTTTTTTTTTATTTAGACTCCCTTTATAATAATTCTCTCAATATGAAATTAAATTATTTCAGAAAATTTAAAATTAATCAAGTATAATATTCTGTCTTAGATTTAAAGATCAAACCTTCTAGATCGGTCTTTATTCGCAGTACTGATTGCTAACTAGCTAGATTGCAATATGGTTATTATAATCAATCATTACTTTACCAATTAATCGCATCTTCAATTTTTTATACCCAAATTATGGGCCTTAGTAGCATATTCAAATGACTATTTTCATTCTTCTTTTCTAGTCTAACACCATGAAAAGTACCATTCTTGTTTATTAACATTCGCATTTCTTGAAAATTGAAACTTTGGACCATATGTTATATTAATATATATACAAAGCCTGACCTAGAGAACTCCAACAAGAGTTGAGGGATGACAACCTCCAAAGACGTGAAAGTAAATAGAAAGCAAACATAACCATTGATAGTGGCTTCAAGTTTGGTTTAAGAAAATAGAGACATATATAATTTATAGTACCCTAGAAAAGAAAACCATAAGAGAGTAAATAGAGAGTAGAAATTCTGACTGCCTCAGAAAATGGATGTAAAGGAGCGAAAAAATAAAGGTGAGTGTTCAATGGTCAAAAACTAGCAGCCAGGTGGTTGTTCTGTGCCTGGTTTTAGCTTTCTTTTGGCTCTTGGGTACCAAATTTGCAACAGCACCTTTTTATTTTGCAAACAACCATATAGTTTACACATAGTAACTACATAATTTGAAGCATATTTTGGTCATTCTATATAATGAACCTGCTTGGAAATATACCAACAATAGCCTGTCTCACCAAAGCTGTTGCACTGTTCCTCACACAATTTGGAAACAGCTCTATTATTTATACCAACAACACACTATAAATTACAAGCTGTCCAAGCACTGAAAAATTATGCTAGCTCTAGCCATGCTCCTTTAAGGTCATTTCCCACTACAACACACATTATGCTGCATATCCCCCTTGGTGCTGAAAATGCAACAGTAGAAGCACTTCTTTTGCAGTTCTCTGCCAAAAGAGGAATTTTATTAGTCGGATTTTTAGCAAAAATAGATGTAACAATATTGATAGTCAATCCAAATAGTGGCAAAAGATGGGGCTTGGTTTGGTTTGTATATTTTAGGTTCGATTGATATCAAGCAACCAATCTAGTATTGAGAACTTGCAATTCCAGATTTTCCATCTAATTGGAATTGAGTATGTATAAAGGACGGGAAAAAAAAAAAAAAAGACAAAAGGAATATGCTACAAACCGTGAGATTCTTGAAATAAAAGTTTTCTCATGAATCTATCAACGCTTAAGACGTACAAACACCAAGTACCAATATTGAAAGAATACATTTAAAGTATTGGTCGAATATATAAATAAATAAAAGTGATCCTTTTGATAAGAGAAGTTGATTAGCACAAACTTGTACAAGCATTGGTACCTAGGGAAAGGAAGATTTCCAATTAAGGAATAAGTATAAACTAAAATTGATTATCCAAATTATATATTCAGAATTGAGCATACACAAATTTATTTAAAATGAATGCATAGTAAAGGATAGTTAATTACCTGATATTTGTGTGTAAACCGTAGCTAGACGATATAACAATTGTAAATCATGTTAAGATATCATCGTCAATCAGTACGTTGCGGATGTGAGCAATCTTTTCCCAATCTTTCCCTTTTTGCTTTTGGCATCGCTTTTTAAGTAATGGACAATCTCTAATTTCTAGGGAAGATAGGGAACGGGGCAGACCTTTCTGTGGCAAGCATTCCAGTCTTGGACACTCTTGAAGACTCAATTCTTTGAGAGAAGACAGGTGGCAGAGACCATTATAGTCCAGCATTATCAACTTTGAACACTTATAAAAAGCAAGGGAAGTAAGAGAGGGTGGGAGTAGGCCTTCATCTGGAAGAGACTCCACATTTGCATCTTCAATGCACAAGTAATCTAGAGAACTGTGTATTTGCAAACCCCATTTCAATCGAGAGGCAACTAATTTTGAGCAATTGTAGATAGAAAGTTGCTTCAGATTTGTTGGCAAGCCTCCCTTAGGAAATGATTCCAACTGTGGACAATCTATTAAAATCAACTCTTTAAGAGATGGAAGGAGGATGTGCATACGTTCAGGCAGTGATTTTAAATTCTCCAAATGTCCAAGACGACACCACTCAAGTTTGGGGGCAGAGAATCCTCCTTTGAGAAATGATACAAATTTAGGACACTCCCAGATTTGTAACGATGTAACCGATGTGACATAATGATCATGACCCTCTGAAACAGAAATCATTTCAAGATTATTACATCCTTGCAAACGGAGCCTTTGAAGCTTGGGGAAGAAATCCAGTGGAAAGGTCCTAAGAGACTCGCAATTGCTTTTTATATCTATTCTGGTGAGGAAGTTGTGGCAACGGTGTATGGGAAATTCAATATTTAGAACACGAACAATCTGCAAACTTTCAAGGCAGCTATTGGAAATTGTATGCTCAATATTTTCAAGCAAAGATCCTTCCATGTGACTGCCACCAACCGTAAGAATTTTCAGCGACGATGTAATATATTCCAATTGCAACCTTCCACATTCCACTAGAGTTAATTGATGAATAGCTGCAGCCTGGGGAACTGAAGCCACAAGTTGGCGGCAGTTCTCAATAACTAGCAACTTTAAAGAGGGAAGTCGCTCTGGCAGCTGCTCTTTTAGCCTGGGACAATTTCTTATACAAAGCCTTTGAAGGCATGGGAAGGCACCTGATATATCTTTACATTCCCATTCCTCCCATCCCAACATATTCTTGAACTCCAAGATTTCAAGAGATCCAAATGGAATAGTAGAAGAGCTGTTCCCGTAAAACTCATGACCAATACTCACTATTGCATCAAACCCCATAACTGATAGTGCCTTGAGAGACGGTAGAAGGCCAAGTGGTGGCAACAAGAAACAATACTTACAGTTGTGCAGCTTTAGGGACACTACATTCCGCAATGAATTATCTCCAAACCAATCAGGAAACCTTGTACCGCCATAATATTTAACAGAGAGCTCTTTCAAGTCTTTGTGAGGTTGGAGCTTCTCAAGTACATCCCTTTCCTTCTGTGATTCATCATTATCCATACTCCATTCCAACCTTAACTTCTCAAGGTGCATTTTTTTTTTCAAATTCACTGCTAATGCATCCATGGGATTGAAGACATTTTGCAACTCCAAAATTGATAGTTTTCCCCAAAGGCTGAGCTCTCCCAGTTGTTTGATGTCAGTTTCATTACATCTGCCTACAAAAAACGATGTCAACACTTGAAGCTGTTTCAATTTCCCCAGTTGCTTTGGCATCTTTCTTACTTTAGTTTTCCGAATATCAAGATGTTGCAGATTAATGAGTTTGTGCAAATCTGATGGCAACTCAACCAAAGACTCACAATACCTCAATTTTAATGTCTGTAAATTATATAGCAAACATGTTGAATCAGGTAGCTTCTTAACACCAGTGCCAGACAGGTCTAGGTACCGCAGATGTTTAAGATTGCCTATGGAATCAGGCAACTCAATAATGTTGTGATAGCCAGACAAAGACAAGGCTCGCAAGCACTTGAGCTTGGATAGCAAATCATGTATGATATCGCTAGAGATCCAATGAAATATTTTGTGGCCGCGATACATACTCAAAGGCAAGAATGTGCGTAATTTGTTGGCTTTGTATACAGCCTCAAACCGTTTAGAAGCTTCATTCCTATATCTTAAATATGAAAAATAACGGGTCATTTTTGATATAGTTTGTGGTTGTGCTTCTTTTAACTCCAGCTGAGAACAAAATTCTCCCAATACATATTTTGCCAAATCATTGACAAGATCATGCATAATAAAATGTGCTTTATCTTCACTTGATTGCTGAAAAAATGACCTTGCTAATAGATCATGGAAGAACAGATCCCCAACTTCTTTCATGCTTTTATTTGGTTGAGGGAATGGCAAAAGACTTTCAGCCATCCACAACCGAATTAGATGCTCCTTGTCAAATTTATAATCTTTGGGGAATACGGAACAATAAGCAAAGCATCTTTTAAGAAGGGAGGGAAGGTAATAATAGCTCAATCTCAAAGCTGGGAGAATATCACTCTCATTTATATCTAACATGTCCCATATTTCACTCGTCAATATACTATTCCATTCTTCAGAAGATGATTTTGTGTACAACAGACTCCCGATTGCTTTTAAGGCTAGAGGCAGCCCTTTGCATTTCATAATGATCTTTCTACCAATTTCCTCAAGGTCAGGGTTCGATTGTGGATCTCCTTCATGGAATGCATATTTAGCAAATAACAACCAACTATTTTCTTCAAGTAGTTGCATCAGTTGATGTGTTCTAGCAGAGCGTACGGTTGAAGCAACTTTGTCACTACGTGTAGTTACAAGGATTTTGCTTCCTTGAGCCCCATAAATAAAAGGAGTTTGCAAAGCTTCCCACTGCATATGCTTCTCATTCCAAACATCATCTAGTACAAGGAAAAATCTCTTCCCAGATAATTTCTCCTTCAATTTAAGTTGAAGTGTATTCAAGTCCTTAATATCATCAGCAGCCAAAGTGATTGCCTCAAGAATCGTTCTTGTGACTCTTAAAAGATCAAATTCTTCTGACACACAGACCCAAGCTTTGGAGTCAAATTCATTCTTTAGCCTCTCATCATTGTACACTAGTTGGGCAAGGGTGGTCTTACCCATCCCACCTAGACCCACTATAGAAATGACAGAATAAGGGCGGTTGCCATTCTCATTGTCAGGTAGCAACCACTTAATGATCATTTCTTTGTCATCATCTCTACCATATATCACAGTTTCATCCACCAAAGAAGTTGATGGCATTCTTTGTGATACTAATTTCCTTCCACCTTGTCTCAATCCTAGTATATCTTTTTGACTAGCAAGATATTCTAGGTTGTCAAGGACTTGTTTCATCCTTGCTTCGATTTCCTTATCAAATGAACTAACAGAAGCACTGAACAAATTCCATACCTTGCTAGCAGTACTGGTCCCAGATTCAGCTTCCAGCTGCTTGGATTTGGAAAGTTCAATGTCAATCTCATCAAGGAGATCCTCAGCTTCATACACAGCATCTTTGACCTGATCAACCCAAGCTTTGACATTGCGATTTCTGTTCTCCTTGTCCTCAGCATCATCAATCACAGCATTGATGGACAAAAGAGCAACCACTTAATGATCATTTCTTTATCATCATCTCTACCATATATCACAGTTTCATCCACCAAAGAAGTTGATGGCATTCTTTGTGATACTAATTTCCTTCCACCTTCTCTCAATCCTAGTATATCTTTTTGACTAGCAAGATATTCTAGGTTGTCAAGGACTTGTTTCATCCTTGCTTCGATTTCCTTATCAAATGAACTAACAGAAGCACTGAACAAATTCCATACCTTGCTAGCAGTACTGGTCCCAGATTCAGCTTCCAGCTGCTTGGATTTGGAAAGTTCAATGTCAATCTCATCAAGGAGATCCTCAGCTTCATACACAGCATCTTTGACCTGATCAACCCAAGCTTTGACATTGCGATTTCTGATCTCCTTGTCCTCAGCATCATTAATCACAGCATTGATGGACAAAAGAGTGATATTCAACTTTTTCAGCAGTGTCTCGTTGAGTTTTCTTTCCCGGAAGTAGTCCAGAATGTCACGAGAAGCCAACCGGTCAAATGCCACCTCAAGGAAGGAAGTGAGAAGAGCACCACCAACCAACTCTACAGCCATGGGTGCCTTGTTTTCTTTTCTTTTCAGAAGGAGGAATCAAACAGAGGATGTGATTGCAAAAGGAAAGTATGGCTAACGCAAATGTGCAGATGGCTTTAGGGAAAGTCTTCGCAACGAGACGAACACAAAGTGGCTTTGGAAATGTCAATAGAATAATTTAAGCAAGTGGATTGATTTATATATTGCAAGTTGCAAGCTCACCCTGTTGATTCACATGACAAACCGAATTGTTTAAGCAAACTGAATTATCACTTTGATAAAAAAAAAAATGTCTTAGTAGCGAAAGTTGAACTCAAATTTTTCTCACATAGTATTATTTGTATAATCTTGTAATGAAAAATTGAAGTATTTGTTATCATATGTGCATTAGAAAAAGAACTGTGCATGTATGATTGTGTAAAAATATAATCAAAAAATGGCTCCTCTCTCTTTCTTTTGAGTAATAATTCTTACACAAAAATGTTTTCTAGACTATTTATACACTTAAAAAAGATGTATAATCAAAATTTGAAAAAAAAATGGTAAATTGATTAGTCCAAGTTGTTTGGACGACTCTTGACTGGGTGCATGTGTAAACCATAGCAAAAGTGTTTAAAAAAACAAATACTCTTTCTCTTTTGCTGTATTTTTTTTTTTTTTTAATTTCTTTCTAACTAAGATGAGTTTCTCCCTACTTTAGAAGGAAAGGAAACCAAGAGTAAACCCTTTCCTTGAAAACTGTTTTTTATTTTGAATCTTGATCTCTTAAAATTAAAATAATTTTTAACTAATAAATTTGAGTCTTTTATTATTTAATTTGATTAAGAATCAATGTGAAAATTTTAATATTGAGTGCATGTAAACAAGAATATCCTCTGACAACCTACTAATTTGATCCCATCATCCTCCTCTTGTTTTACGTTACTCATCTTTATTCTTTTGTTCTAAAAGAATTTTAGTGAGACCGAATCCTCCCCAAAAATACAACTTCTGTGATTCCTCTTCTTACCCGAAAGATCAAACCCTCTTACTAGATATAACTTGCCAAACAAGTTTAGTTTAGGAGTTATCTATTTCTTTTAAAAAAATTTATTCTAGGTTTTATTGAGCCTCCTATCGCTTTACACCTTTTCATAATTTGAGAACAATAAACCCCTTTTTCTAGTGTATTTTCTCTCTGTTTCCTCTTGGTTCCTATCTGTTCTGCATCACTCACCATTTAAACTTGAAAAAAGAGAGAGAGTATAATATGTAATTAACTCCTTCCCTCATTAGGAATATATAGTAACCTACTGCACAAGTTATAATGTAATTCCATGCCTAAAAATAAGTATAATGTAATATCAAAAACCAAATTATGGTATTCCAATCGTTATTTAGGGAGTAATACTACTTAAACACACTAATTACTTTCATATTATTTTACACTATATACGTATAATACATTTAAATTTAATTAAAATCACTTAAACATATAAAAACTCAAATTTACATACTACCTTCTATTTTTCTCACTTACAATAACTAATGTGTAGAAACGCCTATTACCTGTGTTCCTTTTACTAATATCTATAGTTGTAACTCTTATGTTGATAATAAAACTCAAAAACAAAAAATAAGCCATAGGCCATAAAATTATGGTGTATTATTGCATGCCATTAGGGGCAGGAAACTTGGGTTTTTACATTTACTTGGCTGCCGTGTTCAATGCCTTATTGGAAATACCTTCTATTCTATTGTAGTCACCTTATTGTTAGAGAACTGCAAAAGAAGAGCTTCTACTCTTGCATTTTCAGCACCAAGGGGGATATGCAGCATAATTTCTGATACCATGGACCTGCAAGAATACAAGGAAAGTATTCACTTAAACAGTTGGGAGAATGAATTCACAATTTGAGATGTTGAGAAAATGGGGCGGAAGAGGAAGAGATCGCCGGCTTCAATTCGTCCACTGCTTTAGAAAAATCCAAAGATTCATCGTCATCCGGAGGAGGTAATTCATCGTCATCCATAGAGAAACAAAATGCTAGATTAAAACTCTTCAACACACAGGTAATGGTAGGTCTGGATCTAATTCATTTAAAAATGTTGCCAAATTGGTCTAAATTCGGATGAAAGCACATAGTCTCAAACTTAACTTGGGGTGGCTTAAAAGATAGTCCAGGGGGAAACGTAAGGAGAGTTTATAAGATAAACTCTCATACACAGTTCCTTTTGCACCTTCAATTGTGCCAATCCATGTGAAAATGCTCTCACCATCAGGAAAAGAAAAAAAAAAAAATATACTAGCTTCTTTTTTTTTTTTCTGGTTATAGATAGATAGAGTTAGATTTTTTAAATGAGGATATGGGAGAATGGGAGTTCAAACTTGGAATTTCAGCCTTTTTAGAAGATCTCTGAACTTGTTGTGCTCTGTAAATGTGATGCTAACTTGTTTCTTAAAGAGCTGATGATATGATATCTAATAGCTATTTTTCCATTATTTTCCCCTTAAGATTTTAGAGAATTGTATATACAATTTTAAACAATTAAATATAGAGAATAATGTCAAACAATTATTTCCCCCTTTAAGATTTTAGAGAATTCTATCAGTAAGATTGAAACATAATTTTGCGATTCTTTCACCAGGATTATCAATAATCATGTCAAATTTTGAAGCATAAAAAAATAAAAAAGGAAACTGTAGATGGCACAAGCACAATTCTTCAGAAAATATGTTAAACCTATATCAGAATTTCCTCATTCAAATAATTTCTTCATTGTAATCTTTGCTCTTTTAACTTCGAACAAAACGGTTAAACTCTAGTTAATTCTGGAAGTACCAGTATATTATACAACCAAATAAAAAAAAAAAAAAAAAAAATAAAAAAAAAGCCATCNAAAAAAAAAAAAAAAAAGCCATCCTGTAAGGTTTCATAATTCCTGCAATCAACAATTTGAAAATGCATCCTAAAATTTCTAAATTGGTGTAAATTGCATGCATAGACTACTAATTAGAGGAGTGCTTTACAATGTGATGCTTTATTGTACCTTTACACATATAATTGTAAAGTGAATATGTCTCCCAGTTTATATCATCAGAGTTCAGACCATGTAAGAAATTAAGAGAATTATAAGAACTTCCTATAAATCATGTCCACATTGCCACTCAATAAACAAGCAACGAGAACACCAACAAGCGCTTGGTTCAACTGGTAGCAAATTGAATTTTGGGCATGTGCCTTTGGCTATGCGGTCAAGGGTTCTAGGTCCAGTGAAAACATTGTTGGAAGAGGAAAAATTATAATTGCTCTAACATTGAATGAGATTAGTTTCATGCTTAATTGGGTAAAATGAAGCTACTAATAGTATTAACCAAAAAAACAAATAACGAAAACACCATGTACAAGATCAAAAGGTGAAAATAGCATCTTAGGGGCATTTATAAAAGAAAAAAATAAAGAGAGAGAGAGAGAGAGAGAGAGAGAGAGAGAGAGAGAGAGAGAGAGGAGAAGCAAAGAAAACAAGAATTCCATGTTGTGGTNGAGAGAAAGAAGAGAAGCAAAGAAAACAAGAATTCCATGTTGTGGTGCACATGTTGCATGTGCTGATAGTCTGTAGTATAGTTAATTAGCAATTACCAAAGATCTGTTGACTAAATTTAAGCTATATTATCCATTCCTTGTCTTCAAAAACTTTAAGAAACCAATTAGACAATTTCACAAGAGCAGACAATTCCTTAAAGTAGGAGCATCTTGTGATGTCACATTTACACAGTTCCAGAACCCGACCTAGTTCTCAAACCTCAACACATGCATCGTTACAATGCTTGCCGATCCTCAAAGTGCAGTGCGTATACTTTAGCTTTGTCTTCCAAGCTTCCAATTATATATTAGTTGTGAACTAGTTATGCTTACCTCCATTTCAGGTTGTTGTTGCTTTTGGGAAGCATGGAGTTGCAAGTGGAATAGAACTAGGAAAAGGGTGCTATATTTGACACATAATGGCATTGAAATGATTATAGACAATTACAAATTAAACATAGCTGCGTCATTAAACAATTATACTATATTTGACACAAGATGTAGCTACTATATCAGGAGATGATTTATATCTACAGACAAACACATGAGTCATTATTAAGCATAAATTAAAAAGCAAATACTAACATTTACTAAGAACTATCCAGTACGGATTCAAATTCCTTGCATACAGAAAAAAAAAAAGGTAAGAAAGCTTTATGTTCTTTATTATTTTTTTTTTCCATTTTGATGATTTTGTCAGTAAATGACAAATTAAAAAGACAATGGAATTAGAATGTAGTTAAAAAGATAGGAATATCACATATATGAAGAAGGAAGAATATGTAGATCAAATAAAAAGAACTTGAATAGCCTTCTTGATTTTCACAATAGATACCACTGATCAAAGATCTCTAGTTTTGGTGATTAACAACACATCCCACTTCCAAAAGAAACTTTTATTTATTACAATACATTGATGTAGAACATGTTTAAAAAGATAATAAGAGATCAAGAAAAAGAAAAACAAACAGACTACCTCAAAGCTCTTTTGTTTTGGTGAGAGTTTTGACTTCAATATTACATTTGACTTTAATATTATATTTCACAAACATATTTATCTATTTATCACACATCCAAAACTATTTACCGAATTATTATGTTTTTTTTTAAAAAATTAATAACGTGGAGCTCATTGGACACGTTGCATGGTCTCATGCGGCGTGTCCCTACTGGACGCTCTACATGGGATACGGAGCATTAGTAGCAATAAGAAAGAAAAAAAAGGTGCTGTTGGAGAGAAGGAGAAGCTGAAATGATAAAAGATGGGAGAAAGAGAAAATGTCATACCAGACACCTCGGATCTTAAGCAGCATATCTCCACTGGACGTACCACGTAGGATCTAGTGTGTTTAATGAGACTTATCTTATTAGATTTTTTTTTTCTTTTTTTGAAAAAAAAATATAATAATTCGATAAATAGTTTTGAAAGTATGATAAATATGTAAATAAATTTGTGAAATATAATATTTAGTTCAAAAATCCGTTTTGATAATTACTAGCACACCGAATTACAAAGAAACTTTTGATTGCAGGGAACAAATCAGAAAATTATCACAAAAATAATAGAAAATAAGAAAATCACAAAAAAAAAATATCATGGAGATATCACCTCTTACCTCCGGCTTGGTTTTATTCTTGGGAGCCTCACAAAGGAGGATGTGGGCGCAAAGGGTGACTAAGTTAGGCTTTATTATATTCACGAAGGTTAGCACTAAAAAAATCCTCATACCAAATTGGCAAGTTCAAATTTTAAAATACTAAATTTATGGTCTTATAATTATGATATCAATCACATAAAATCTGAGCCTTATCACATAAATATCATATATATTAATGATAATTAAAATCAAAATTAACTCATTCATATAAGATTGATTTGCGTCTCATTCTAATTTTTTTTTTCTAATTCACTTAAATAAAATTAATTGAGAAATATCAATGTTAGGAAGGAGGGAGAAGAGAAGTAGAGAAATAAATCAATTGGGGAAGAGAGAAAAAATTTCGCAGAAAGAAACGGGTAGAATATAGCAGAAAGCGAGTGACTGATAGGCATGTTGAAACTCAGAGAAGGAGGGAGCTATAGAGAAAATGGGGTGGAAGAGGAAGAGATCGCCGGCTTCGTCCACCGCTTTAGAAAAATCCAAAGATTCATCGTCATCCGGAGGAGGTAATTTTCACCCACTCTAATTTTTTTCCTCTTTTCCCTGTTCCTCTAACTCTAAAGGAAGAGATTTGATTGAAATGGTTTTACTGTTCTAAACTCATTCTCACTATTTTTGTGTTTCCATGCTATCATGCATATGTAAATCTGTTATAAATTTTGACTCTGTAATTCTCTTTCTGGCTGAGGAAGGTTCTGGTTCTCGAATTTAGTCTATAATTTTACTTGGGTATTTTTTTTTCCTTTCCTTTCCTTTTCCTGACTATATGATTTAATCACATCACATTTGATGATATGTTCGTTTTGGGTTATATAATTTGTAAGGTGGCTTCTAAAATCAGTGCTGAATTAATTCAAATGAGCATTATGCTGCAATCAATATATGAGCACATGATATTTAGGGCAGATTAGAGAAGGTATTTTTTAGTCTACGTGTGCTTTTCTAAATGGATATGTTTATTTTTGGTTTCTGTCTTCCCCTCTTTTGAGCAAAGAATTAGAGGTTGATGAGTTCCTTTTTCTTGAGCTAACAAGTTTCTCAGCCCCGTTTCCAATTTCTGGATGTGCTTAGGCTTCATTATATGGCTTTAAGAGATTGTTTGTGCATTATCTTCATTATATATTAATAGAGCTGTAAGGTGAATTTATTTCCTAAAAAGAAAGATTTGAGATGGCTGCACCAATTTGTTTTCCTCTCTTCATGCTTCTTTGGAAATAATTTCAATTTGAACATTGCTTTACATATTGGCTTACTTGTTGTGTGGGAAATAATTTCAAATGAAAGTTGTCTCAATTCATTACAAATTACTACTACTGGACTGATTGTATGCAAATGAAATTTTTTTAACCTTGTTTTCCTGCTGCTTGTTACAGTTATGGCGCTTGAGTGGACAGAGGAAGATTTGTTGGATTATCTTCGAAGGAAGCATTTGAGGGAGACATTTGCTGATTCTCTGTTGGATAGAGTGATGTCTACTCTCTGTAAGTACTTACAGAATGATAATCACAGTATAAAATTTTAACGTTTTGTAATTTACATTGTTATTGTTATAGTGACCATTGAAGACCAAAGAGAGTCCAAGTTGGCTTTCTTTTTACTAAGCTTGATTACAAGAATGTCTATGAAGATGATAGCTGGAATCTCATAAGTAATATTCTAGTTAAGGAAGGTGACAACATTTTGGGGAGAAAGATTACTCTAGAATATGCTGGTAGTACATCACAGCTGCGTATACGGAGAATTGAAGTGTTTTGTCTCCCAGGGCAGTTTTATTAAACTCCACAGGTACTTTAAAAATCGCTAAAGCTACCATGTTATATAAAGCCATTTCTTTAAGACATGTTGCTAAGCCTAGGAAAATTCCTTTGATAGGATACATGAGGGAGCTCTTTCTACCTTCCACCTTTCAATTTATTGCATATATTTATTTGGCCTTTAGTTTATTATTGTTCTATTTGCTTACATATTCATATCTAACTTTAGTTCTTTCTTTTGTTATTTTGCATTTGCATTTATGACTTAAATATGCACAACCATTCCTAAAAGCTTACATCTTTAAATCAGTTCAGAAACATGGAAAATGGTGGAGTTCAAAGCCAGTATGGGGTTACTCATGAAGCACAGAGTAAGGTAATACAAGATTCAGAGAAGACCCAAGCCAAAGAAGGGGATTGCCTCCTGCTAGGAATTGAAAACCAATTGCCTCCAATAGGAAAGGTTGACTGCGACCAAAATGATTTGAAGTCTTGGGTGCAAATATGGTTCGACATGAAAAGAAGAGAAGATTTTGAGGCTAAGTATGGGCACATAGCTTACTTACTGTTCATCCCAGTCAATACCCCCATGTTGAAGGCCATATTGAGTTTTTGGGACCTTGCATACCATGTCTTCATGTTTCAATAGTTTGATATGGTCCAAAATATTGAAGAATATGGAGAATTGCTCAACATTGGGACTGAATCTCCAAACAAAGTCTACTTTCATGATCCAAAAACGGTGCCCAAGAAGAAGTTTTCCAAGTTCACAGGTATTCAAGCCAATGAGTTAGAAAAGCATAATGAAAGAGAAAGGTCGAAGTTTACCTACTGATTATTTGTTGAAGATGGTACAAGAACAAATCGATGTGATCGAGGCTTAGCTTTGTTTGCACTTGTTATCTATGGATTAGTGATATTCCCGAGAGTAAAATGGCATGTTGAAGGTCATGTAATTAAGTTGGTGGTAACTTGAACACAAAGCCAATCCTTTTTCATTAATCTTAGCCAAGACCATTAGATCCCTAAATTACTGTAGAACTAATAAGAGGGGTTGATTCTGTGGATGTGCCCAATTGTTGACTATATGGATAATTAGCCACCTTCCTCACCTCAGTTTTTTTAAATATCCTAAAAGTGAATATATGAATTATTGCTACAAGGAAAAGAATTTGCTCATACAATATTGCATTGCCCAATTGCCACTTGTGACACCCAAAAGGAGCGAATAGATTCACTACTTCCAACATATGAGTAATGTGGTATGGAAAGCTCCATGGATGCCGCATGTCTTAGCCATTTATAGATGTAAAGACAAGTTGTGGGTTTTGCTCATTGGTCCATGGGGAGTAACTAGTTACACACTTGCTATGGTTAGGAGACAATTGGGCTCGGTACAATTCATTCCAATGACTCGTGGGATTTCAGACCTCGATGTAGCTTATGGAGACGAGGGGTCGATTCAACAGGTCAAGATGACAATTGAGGTATGGAAAAATGTGCGACGCGTGAATCCTGGTCCATGCAATAGTTTGACTACCCCAGGTTATCCGTTTTTGCAAGCAAATAGGGGAAAAAGCTTTGTTGCTTTGAGTGTACAAGGTCCTCAACCTCCAACGCATACGTTTGACGAGCCTGTTGATTACGAAGCTGAGGCTGAAGCAAGATATGAAATGACATTTACAATTGGGGAATGCCAAGAAAATTATTTACCATAGATATTTAATTTCTTCATGCATATAATAATTATTCTTTTTTATTGGTATTTTTTGCTACAACACCAAATTTAAACCCAGAACAAGCTAGCCTCGAGGATTACCTCTATCAATCAGCTATAAGCCATTTTCTTTGGTATATTTGGTTACGATTTTGGGTTCGAACATAGAGTCCACAAGTCCTGAGAACAACCTTAGTACTACTCAGCAATAGACTCTTTAGTCTTATAATAATTATAATAATTATTTCAAGCTTCCAATTATAGCGGATTATTTCTGATTAAACTAAAGTTTTGGTAAAACATTAGTTTGCTATTTGGAAAGGCAAAAATATTTTGGCACAAAATCTCGAAAGCGTGCATTTACTGCATGAATTCCTCATACTATTTAAAAGATTTCTTACCTTGGTTGTAACTTTTAATGACGTTCCCGTAAGAAACATGACGACAAGTTGCCTGGATTCTTGAATATTTAACAAGGCTTGTGAACTTTTGGCTAATGTAATTAATTACTGTTTTTTTTTTTTTTTTTTTTNTTTTTTTTTTATATGATGTACTTAATCTTTTTTGTTCTACTTTTGGTTATAACTCTAAATTTGAACACAGAACACAGAAGCTTGAAGCACAATTAATACCACATAGCCACAGGCCATTTGATAATTACTCATATTTTAACATTGTGTTAGGTTTTAAATTAATGAACCATATAAGTTATCTAAGTTTAACCTTTACATAACATCTCTAATATTTTCATGGTACAATTTAGTAGTTGAACACTAAGTGCTCCATCGATCATAGAGTTTCATGTTCAAATCACATCATAACTAGATTTGGATGAGATTATAATAGGGAATAGCCTACGCCTAATGTACCCATAAGTGAAACCAAAAAACAAGAAAGCTACACAAGAATAAATATGTACATATTTAAAAGTTGTCATTTAATTTCTATTACTTTATATCAATCCATCTACTTTTCATTTAATGAATCAAATATCTAAAGCCAAAGTGATGCTACTGGACACTTGGTTCCTTACTAAAATTAATCTACACAAGTAGTTACTACTTAGGCAATTTAACAATTACTTGACTTGACTGGTTTCTCGAACATTTAATAGTGTCATTTATAGCCCTGCTAGTGCAAAACCTTTTGAGAGGGGTGAATCCAGGCTGTGAAGAAACCCATTTCTTGGTATACATTTGATTATCTATCAACCATGTAGTTATTTGTATCAATTCGTAACACATGCTTATTATATTTCAACTTTATATAATAAATCACTTAATCAAAGAATTGCATGGAACTGATAAAATGCTTTTAAGGTCTGTTTGGGAGTTTTTTTGGAGGGGAGAGGAGAGGAAATGGAAGGAAATGAAGGGAAAGGGAAGAGAGAGGTTTTCCTCTCATTTGTTTAGATGATTAAAATGAGCAAAAGGAGAGGAAAGAAAAGGAAAGAAATAAAAATTTATAATTTTACAAATTTATCCTTTATTTATAAAATAAATATATTCAATATAAAATTTAATAATGTTATTTAAATAGTGTTTGAAATTTTTTTTGAAGAAATAAATAGAGGTATAATAGTAAACTACTCTTTTTTTCTCTCCAAACCCTCTAAATTAGGGGAACACAAAAGTGATGCAAAAAAGGAATGTAAGGGTTTGAGATTACCCCTTGATTGGGGGAACACAAAAGTGATGCAAAAAAGGAATGCAAGGGTTTGAAATTACTCCTTGATTTCTTTTCCTTTTTTAATCTTGAACTCCCAAACAAGGGGAAAGACACATTTACTCATTTCCTTTCCTCTCCTTTCCCCCCAAATTTAACTCTCAAACAAACCCTTAAGGTCATTTCCCACTACAACACACATTATGCAGCATATCCCCCTTGGTGCTAAAAATGCAACAGTAGAAGCTCTTCTTTTGCAGTTCTCTGCCAAAAGAGGAATTTTATTAGTCGGATTTTCAGCAAAAGTAGATGTAACGATATTGATAGTCAATCCAAATAGTGTCAGAAAAGGGGCTTGGTTTGGGTAGTATATTTTAGGTTCGATTGAAATCAAGCAACCAATCTAGTATTGAGAACTTGCAATTCCAGATTTTCCATCTAATTGGAATTGAGTATGTATAAAGGACGGAAAAAAAAAAAAAAAANAAAAAAAAAAAAAAAGACAAAAGGAATATGCAACAAACCGTGAGATTTTTGAAATAAAAGTTTTCTCATGAATCTATCAACGCTTAAGACGTACAAATACAAAGAACCAATATTGAAAGAATAAATTTAAAGTATTGGTCGAATATATAAATAAATAAATAAAAGTCACATGTAAATTGAGTGATCCTTTTGATAAGAGAAGTTGATTAACACAAACTTGTACAAGCATTGGTACCTATGGAAAGGAAGATTTCCAATTAAGGAATAAGTATAAACTAAAATTGATTATCCAAATTATATATTCAGAATTGAGCATACACAAATTTATTTAAAATGAATGCATAGTAAAGGTTAGTTAATTACCTGATATTTGTGTGTAAACCGTAGCTAGACGATATAACAATTGTAAATCATGTTAAGATATCATTGTCAATCTGTACGTTGCGGATGTGAGCAATCTTTTCCCAATCTTCCCCTTTTTGGTTTTGGCACCGCTTTTTAACTAATGGACAATCTCTAATTTCTAGGGTAGATAGGGAACTGGGCAGACCTTTCTGTGGCAAGCATTCCAGTCTTGGACACTCTTGAAGACTCAATTCTTTGAGAGAAGACAGGTGGCAGAGACCATTGTAGTCCAGCATTGTCAACTTTAAACACTTAGAAAAAACAAGAGAAGTAAGAGACGGAGGGAGTAGCCCTTCATCTGGAAGAGACTCCACATTTGCATCTTCAATATGCAAGAAATCTAGAGAACTGTGTATTTGCAAACCCCATTTCAATCGAGAGGCAACTAATTTTGAGCAATTGTAGATAAAAAGGCTCTTCAGATTTGTTGGCAAGCCTCCCTTAGGAAATGATTCCAACTGTGGACAATCTATTAAAATCAACCATTTAAGAGATGGAAGGAGGATGTGCATACGTTCAGGCAGTGATTTTAAATTCTCCAAATGTCCAAGACGACACCACACAAGTTTGGGGGCAGAGAATCCTCCTTTGAGAAATGATACAAATTTAATTTCCAATTAAGGAATAAGTATAAACTAAAATTTGATAATCCAAATTATATATCCAGAATTGAGCATGCACAAATTGATTTAAAATAAATACATAGTAAAGAATAGTTAATTACCTGATATTTGTGTGTGTACACCGTAGCTAGACGATATAACAATTGTAAATCATGTTAAGATATCATCATCAATATGTACTTTACGGATGTGAGCAATCTTTTCCCAATCTTTCCCTTTTTGCTTTTGGCATCGCTTTTTAAGTAATGGGCAATCAGTAATTTGCAGGGTAGATAGGGAACTGGGCAGACCCTCATTTGGCAAGCATTCCAGTCTTGGACATTCATAAAAACTCAATTTTTTGAGAGAAGACAGGTGGCCGAGACCATTATAGTCCAGCCTTGTCAACTTTGAACACTTATAAAAATCAAGAGAAGTAAGAGAGGGAGGGAGTAGCCCTTCTTCTGGAAGAGACTCCACATTTGCATCTTCAATAGACAAGCAATCTAGAGAACTGTGTATTTGCAAACCCCATTTCAATCGAGAGGCAACTAATTTTGAACAATTGTAGATAGAAAGTCGCTTCAGATTTGTTGGCAAGCCCCCCTTAGGAAATGATTCCAACTGTGGACAATCTATTAAAATCAACTCTTTAAGAGATGGAAGGAGGATGTGCATACGTTCAGGCAGTGATTTTAAATTCTCCAAATGTGCAATACGACACCACTCAAGTTTGGGGGCAGAAAATCCTCTTTTGAGAAATGATACAAATTTAGGACACTCCCAGATTTGTAACGATGTGACCGATGTGACATAATGATCATGTCCCTCTGAAACACAAATCATTTCAAGATTATTACATCCCTGCAACCAGAGTTGCTGAAGCTTGGGGAAGAAATCCAGTGGAAAGGTCCTAAGAGACTCACAATTGCTATTTATATCTATTCTGGTGAGGAAGTTGTGGCAACGGTGTATGGGAAATTCCATATTTAGGCCACGAACAATCTGCAAACTTTCAAGGCAGCTATTGGCAATTGTATGCTCAATATTTTCAAGCAAAGATCCTTCCATGTGACTGTCACCAACCTTAAGAATTTTCAGCGACGATGTAATATATTCCAATTGCAATCTTCCACATTCCACTAGAGTTAATTGATGAATAGTTGTAGCCTGGGGAACTGAAGCCACAAGTTGGCGGCAGTTCTTAATAACTAACAACTTTAAAGAGGGAAGTCGCTCTGGCAGCTGCTCCTTTAGCCTGGGACAATTTCTTATACAAAGCCTTTGAAGGCATGGGAAGGCACCTGATATATCTTTACATTCCCATTCCTCCCATCCCAACATATTCTTGAACTCCAAGATTTCAAGAGAACCAAATGGAATAGTAGAAGAGCTGTTCCCATAAAACTCATGACCAATACTCACTAATGGATCAAACCCCATAACTGATAGTGCCTTGAGAGATGGTAGAAGGCCAAGTGGCGGCAACAAGAAACAATATTTACAGTTGTGCAGCTATAGGGACACTACATTCCGCCATAATATTTAACAGAGAGCTCTTTCAAGTTTTTGTGAGGTTGGAGCTTCTCAAGTACATCCCTTTCCTTCTGTGATTCATCATTATCAATACTCCATTCCAACCTTAACTTCTCAAGGTGCATTTTGTTTTTCAAATTTACTGCTAATGCATCCCATGGGATTGAAGACATTTTGCAACTCCAAAATTGATAGTTTTCCCCAAAGGTTGAGCTCTCCAAGTTGTTTGATGTCAGTTTCATTACATCTGCCTACAAAAAACGATGTCAACACTTGAAGCTGTTTCAATTTCCTCATTTGCTTTGGCATCTTTCTTACTTCAATTTTCCGAATATCAAGATGTCGCAGATTAATGAGTTTATGCAAATCTGATGGCAACTCAACCAAAGATTCACAATTCCTCAATTTTAATGTCTGTAAATTATATAGCAAACATGTTGAATCAGGTAGCTTCTTAACCCCAATGCCGGACAGGTCTAGGTACCGCAAATGTTTAAGATTGCCTATGGAATCAGGCAACTCGATAATGTTGTGATAGCCAGACAAAGACAAGACTCGCAAACACTTGAGCTTGGATAGCAAATCATGTATGATATCGCTAGAGATCCAACGAAACATTTGGTGGCTGCGATATATACTCAAAGGCAGGAATGTGCGTAATCTGTTGGCCTTGTATACAGCCTCAAATCGTATAGAAGCTTCATTCCTATATCTTATATATGAAAAATAACGGGTCATTTTTTATATAGTTTGTGGCTGTGCTTCTTTTAACTCCAGCTGAGAACAGAATTCTCCCAATACATATTTTGCCAAATCATTTACAAGATCATGCATAATAAAACGTGCTTTATCTTCACTTGATCACTGAAAAAATGACCTTGCTAATAGATCATGGAAGAACAGATCCCCAACTTCTTTCATGCTCTTATTCTGTTGAGGGAATGGCAGAAGACTTTCAGCCATCCATAACCGAACTACATGCTCCTTGTCAAATTTATAATCTTTGGGGAATACGGAACAATAAGCAAAGCATCTCTTAAGAAAGGACGGAAGGTAATAATAGCTTAATCTCAAAGCTGGGAGAATATCGCTTGACATATCCTATATCTCACTTGTCAATATATTATTCCATTCTTCAGAAGATGATTTTTTGTACAAGAGACTCCCAATTGCTTTTAAGGCAAGAGGCAGCCCTTTGCATTTCATAATGATCTCTCTACCAATTTCTTCAAGGTCAGGGTTCGATTGTGGATCTCCTTCATGGAATGCATATTTAGCAAATAACACCCAACTATTTTCTTCAAGTAGTTGCATCAGTTGATGTGTTCTAGCAGAGCGTACGGTTGAAGCAACTTTCTCACTACGTGTAGTTACAAGGATTTTGCTTCCTTGAGGCCCATAAATAAAAGGAGTTTGCAAAGCTTCCCACTGCATATGGTTCTCATTCCAAACATCATCTAGTACAAGAAAAAATCTCTTCCCAGTTAATTTCTCCTTCAATTTAAGTTGAAGTGTATTCATGTCCTTAGTATCATCCGCAGTCAAAGTGATTGCTTCAAGAATCGTTCTTGTTACTCTTAAAAGATCAAATTCTTCTGATACACAGACCCAAGCTTTGACGTCAAATTCATCCTTTAGCCTCTGATCATTGTACACCAGTTGGGCAAGGGTGGTCTTACCCATCCCACCCAGACCCACTATAGAAATGACAGAATAAGGGCGGTTGCCATTCTCATTGTCAGGTAGCAACCACTTAATGATCATTTCTTTATCATCATCTCTACCACATATCACAGTTTCATCCACCAAAGAAGTTGATGGCATTCTTTGTGATACTAATTTCCATCCACCTTCTCTCAATCCTAGTATATCTTTTTGACTAGCAAGATATTCTAGGTTGTCAAGGACTTGTTTCATCCTTGCTTCGATTTCCTTATCAAATGAACTAACAGAAGCACTGAACAAATTCCATACCTTGCTAGCAGTACTGGTCCCAGATTCAGCTTCCAGCTGCTTGGATTTGGAAAGTTCAGTGTCAATCTCATCAAGAAGATCCTCAGCTTCATACACAGCAACTTTGACCTCATCAACCCAAGCTTTGACATTGTGATTTCTGATCTCCTTGTCCTCAACATCATCAATCACTGCATTGATAGACAAAAGGGTTATATTCAACCTTTTCAGCAGTGTCTCGTTGAGTTTTCTTTCCCGAAAGTAGTCCAAAATGTCACGAGAAGCCAACCGGTCAAATGCCACCTCAAGGAAGGAAGTGAGAAGAGCACCACCAACCAACTCTACAGCCATGGGTGCCTTGGTTTCTTTTCTTTTCAGAAGGGAATCAAACAGAGGATGTGATTGCAAAAGGAAAGTATGGCTAACGCAAATGTGCAGATGGCTTTAAGGAAAGTCTTCGCAACGAGACGAACACAAAGTGGCTTTGGAAATGTCAATAGAATAATTTAAGCAAGTGGATTGATTTACATATTGCAAGTTGCAAGCTCACCCTGTTGATTCACATGACAAAAGTAATTGTTTAAG
>QAOA01005000.1:0-13078 GCA_003255065.1 Cercis canadensis
CTCCATAGAGCTATTTAGTAATTATTGACAAACGGTAGGTGTGACATTTTTGGTATCAGAGCAATGGTTTAGGGCTTTGGTGTACTTGATTGAGATAGAAATGGTTGAATTTAAGTGATTTTAATTGATTCCTTTTCTCGTGGATGATTGGAATTTGAATTGTGCAATTAGTAATTTTATATGATGATGTGGTGACGAGTAGAGGTATATACCTAACCGTGCATTTATTCAGGTAATATGGCAGAGGAAAGAACATAAGAAGATACCCTGAAGGAAATAGCGAAGAATATGGAGACTCTTGCTGCCAGGCTGGATGGGCAAGCTGCAGCACAGGCAGCCACAGCCCAGATTTTACAGCAGGTACAAGAGGCCCTCCGACAAGTGACCCAGAGGAGTTCTAATGAGAGTAATGTAGAGGGCAATGTAGAGGGTCATAATCCCAATAAAATCAATAAGCTCCTGAACCAATTCAGAAAAGCCAACCCTCCATCTTTTGAAGGGGAGTATGGCCCAGTAGTAGCTGAGAGATGGGTGAGGCAACTCGAAAAGATATTTGAGGTTATGGAATGCACCACAGAACAAAGAGTCTCCTTAGCCACTTATATGTTAGAGGGAGAAGCGGAGTACTGGTGGAAAGGAGCAAGGAGGCTTTTAGAATCCAAGGGTCTTCGCATTACCTGGGAACTTTTTACTGAAACTTTTTATGATAAATATTTCCCAGAGAATGTGAAGAACCAGAAGGAAGCTGAATTTTTAAGTTTGAAGCAAGGGAGCATGACTATAGCTCAGTACGAAGCTAAATTTGAAGAACTCTCTAAATTTTCTTCTTATTTGAAACATACCCATGATGATGCTTGGAAGGCAGTTACCTTTGAGAGAGGTTTAAGACTTGGGATTAGAGATAGGGTAGCAACTCTAGAAATTAGAGATTTTGCCAAATTAGCTAGTAAGGCGAGAATAGCATAAGAGAGTTTAAATGCTTACACAGCTGAAAAGAGAAGTTATAGCGAGTCATCCAGGGAAAAAGGGAAACAGTGGAATAAGAAGTTTAAAGGTGATAATACCCAGAATAAGAAAAACCAGACATCTAGTCATCAAGCCTCTAGCCGACCAACTTGTACGCAGTGTGGGAAGAATCATGGTGGACCCTGTAGGGCTGGTCAAAACGTTTGTTATAATTGTGGAAAACCTTGACACTTTGCTAAACATTGCAAGACAAGGAAAGAATCCACCCCTAATTCTAGACCACAAAATCAGGGGCGTGTCTTTGCTATCTCACAACAGGAGGCTAGTCAGTCTCCTAATCTTATAAAAGGTGCGTTAATGATTAATGATAAACTTGTAAGTGCATTGTTTGATTCGGGTGCAACACATTCTTTCATTTCATATGACTGTGTAAGGAGCCTGGGATTGAAAATTAACACTTTGCCATATGACTTGTCTGTTTCTACTCCTACGGGAAATTGTGTGCTCACTTCTGATGTTTGTATTAATTGCATTATTCAGTTTGATAATAGATGTACTACCCTTGATCTTATTTGTCTTCCTTTGTGTGATCTTGATGTAGTAATTGGGATGGATTGGTTGTCTGCCAATAATGTTATTCTTGATTGTGCCAAAAAGACTGTTTCTTTGCCTGTTTGTATGTTCGATCCTAAACTCTCTATTGAATGTCTTTGTTTAACCACTGCCCAGGCTGAGAGATGTCTTAGGAAGGGTTGTCAAGGGTTCTTAGTTTTCTTTTCTCTGCAAGCTGAGGTAGAAGAGGGAATAGATAAAATACTTGTGGTTAAAGATTACCCAGAAGTATTCCCTAAAGAGTTTAGTGGTCTCCCACCTGAAAGAGAGGTAGAGTTTTCAATTGATCTTGTGCTTGGATCTAGTCCTATATCAAAAGCTCCATATAGAATGGCCCCCATGGAACTAGCAGAACTTAAAAAGCAAATAGAGGAACTGTTAGAAAAGGGGTTCATTAGACCAAGTGTGTCTCCTTGGGGTGCACCAGTGTTGTTTGTCAAGAAAAAGGATGGTAGCCTTAGGTTATGTATAGATTACAGGCAGTTGAATAAAGTGACCATTAAGAATAAATATCCCCTGCCTAGGATTGATGATTTATTAGATCAATTAGCAGGAGCCTCAGTCTTCTCAAAGATAGATTTAAGGTCAGGGTACCATCAATTGAGAGTTAGAGCTGAAGATGTCCCAAAGACAGCCTTTAGAACTAGATATGGACATTATGAATTTTTAGTAATGCCTTTTGGCTTAACCAATGCCCCAGCAATATTCATGGACTACATGAATAGGATTTTCAGGCCATACCTAGACAAATTTGTGGTGGTTTTCATCGATGATATCTTAATTTATTCTAGGAACCCTCAAGAGCATGAAAATCATTTGAGAATAGTTTTAGAAATCCTTAGGGATAAAAGGTTGTATGCTAAACTTAGCAAATGTGAGTTTTGGCTGTTTGAGGTTAAATTTCTAGGGCATGTTATTTCTAAGGAGGGAATATCTGTCGATCCTAGTAAAGTAGAAGCTGTGACAAATTGGGAAAGACCCAAGACTGTCACAGAAATTAGGAGCTTCCTTGGCCTAGCAGGATATTATAGGAGATTTATTCAGGGATTCTCTCAACTAGCAATGCCTTTGACTAGATTGACTAGAAAGGACCAACCTTTTGTGTGGGGTGAGCGATGTGAGATCAGTTTTCAAGAATTGAAAGCAAAACTAACCTCTGCCCCAGTGTTAGTGATACCTAACCCTAATGATCCTTTTGTTATATATAGTGATGCTTCAAAGAAGGGTTTAGGTTGTGTTTTAATGCAACAGGGTAGAGTAGTAGCCTATGCTTCTAGACAACTTAGACCACATGAGGAGAATTATCCTACTCATGATTTAGAGTTAGCTGCTGTAGTTTTTGCTCTTAAAATTTGGAGGCATTATCTTTATGGTGCTCAATTTGAGGTTTTTACTGATCATAAAAGTCTTAAGTATCTTTTTGACCAAAAAGAATTGAATTTGAGGCAGAGAAGGTGGATTGAATTTCTAAAGGATTATGATTTTATCCTTAAGTATCATCCAGGAAAAGCAAATGTAGTTGCTGATGCCTTGAGTAGGAAATTAATTCATATGTCTTCTTTGATGCTTAAGGAGCAAGAATTGATAGAAGACTTGAGAGATTTGACCCGTTCTATCTCTATAAGGCCAGGTAGTCTCCAAGTGTGTGAATTAAAAATTCATACTAATCTCAAGGATAGGATTAGAACTACTCAGGATTCGGATCAGTGGTTGCAAAACATTAGGGAACAAATTACACAAGGAAAATCTCAAGATTTTAATATCTCTGATGATGGACTTATTAGGTATCATGATAGGTTGTGTGTACCCAAAGTATCTGAGCTTAAAAATGATATCTTAGAGGAAGCACATAAAAGTAAATATACTTTGCATCCAGGAGCTACTAAGACGTATCAGGATTTAAAGAAAATTTTCTGGTGGCCTGGTATGAAATCAGATGTTACCCAATATGTGTCTAAGTGTTTAACTTGTCAAAAGGTTAAATTAGAACATCAGAAACCAGCAGGACTACTCCAACCCTTAGACATACCCGAATGGAAATGGGATAGTGTTTCCATGGATTTTGTCATGGGTTTGCCTAGGACTTCCTCAGGTCATGATGCTATTTGGGTAGTTGTGGATAGACTAACCAAGTCTGCCCACTTCTTGGCCATTAGATCTACCTATAATTTAGAAAAGTTGGCTCAGGTGTACATTAATGAGATTGTTAGATTACATGGAGTACCTAGTAGCATTGTATCTGATCGTGATCCTAGATTCACTTCCAAATTTTGGAAGTCTTTGCAAAATGCTTTAGGTACTAAACTTAGATTTAGCACTGCCTATCATCCTCAGACTGATGGACAGACTGAGAGAACTATTCAAACCTTAGAAGATATGCTTAGAGCTTGTGTGCTAGAAATGAAAGGGAACTGGAATATGTACCTACCATTAGCAGAATTTGCTTATAATAATAGTTATCATTCCAGTATCCAGATGGCTCCATTTGAAGCTTTGTATGGAAGGAAATGTAGATCACCCTTCTGTTGGGTGGAATTGGGAGAGAGAAGTCTACTAGGACCAGATTTGGTTGATCAGACCACCAGGCACATAAAACTCATCAGGGAGAGACTACTAAGTGCTCAAAGTAGACAAAAGAGCTATGCAGATAAAAGAAGAAGACCCCTAAAGTTTGAAGTTGATGACCATGTATTTCTTAAGGTGACTCCAGTCAAGGGAGTGGTACGATCTTTAAAATCTAAAAAGCTCAACCCTAGATATATCGGTCATTTCCAAATCCTCGATCGAGTCAGGCCTGTTGCATATAGGCTTGCTCTTTCTCCAAATCTTTCTCAACTTCATGATGTGTTCCATGTGTCCCAGTTAAAGAAATACCACCCAAACCCTACGCATGTCATTAAGCATGAATCAATGCACTTGCAAGAAAAAGCCATTTCCTCCATTAAAATTTTGTTGTTGATCTCTTTAGCTTTTGACTCCCATCTGAATTAAAACTTTTAAGGGTTCCAATCTATTGACTAGTTAGAGGGTAAGCTTAGTAGGGTGGGAATCATACCTATTTATCATGAGTTGCAGAATTTTTTTCCGAAAATATATGCATGCAAGGTCAAGTTCTGTTCCGTTGGGTATTTGTGCATGTTCGGTTTTCAATTTCAATCTTGACCGCCATTCTCCTTCATGCTCACAGTTAGATTATGGCTTTGAAGTTTGTGGATGCTGGTGCAAAGTGAAGTGCTTTTAGGCTTTTAGAAACTTAGTGGTCATGTTAGAGGGACTGGGTCATTTAATTTATGATTGAATATTTGTAATTTAAATTGTTACTTTTGGGATTCTTAATTTTGTTCAAAGTGGGTATTGTTTATTTTCATTTAAATAATGGTTGCTGGGTAAAATTTGCTACTGCTGAACACTGGGCGTTGGCACCGCAGTGTGCCTCCTGCCAACTGGATGCTTCCTGTTAAGTTTTCGATTTTATTTCTTAGTGGTATCTGCTGCTTGTTTTTTTTAAATCTCATTCTGGTTATGTTCTTGATTGCAAGGTCCTTGAAAAAAAAAAAAAAAAACAATATGACATTGCAAAAGGGTTAGTGTTTTGGCATAAGATTATTAAGTATTCTCATTTGTATTTTTCTGGGCTTTTCTGATTATTTCAATCATTGCATGTGGAACTGTTCTGTCATGTCTTTTGTTTAGACTTTGGTGCGTTCTGTTTTAGAAACTGTTGTGAAAATTCCAACGCAAGTATACGTTGTCGTTTGCAAGTAAAAGCGGCAAGAGGAATAGAGAAAGAGAGAGGCAGCGAGGGGAAGAGAGGAGGAGGGCGAAGGAAAGAGGGAGAAAGGGGGTATCGGGCATAGCTTCTTTCTTCACCATGTAAGCCATTTCCTCCATTAAAATTTTGTTGTTGATCTCTTTAGCTTTTGGACTCCCATCTGAATTAAAATTTTTAAGGGTTCCAATCTATTGACTAGTTAGAGGGTAAGCTTAGTAGGGTGGGAATCATACCTATTTATCATGAGTTGCAGAATTTTTGTCTGAAAATATATGCATGCAAGGTCAAGTTCTGTTCCGTTGGGTATTTGTGCATGTTCGGTTTTCAATTTCTATCTTGACCGCCATTCTCCTTCATGCTCACAGTTAGATTATAGCTCTGAAGTTTGTTGATGCTGGTGCAAAGTGAAATGCTTTTAGGCTTTTAGAAACCTAGTGGACATGTTAGAGGGACTGGGTCACTTAATTTATGGTTGAATATTTGTAATTTAAATTGTTACTTTTGGGTTTCTTAATTTTGTTCAAAGTGGGCATTGTTTATTTTCATTTAAATAATGGTTGCTGGGTAAAATTTGCTACTGCTGAACACTGGGCGTTGGCACCGCAGTGTGCCTCCTGCCAACTGGATGCTTCCTGTTAAGTTTTCGATTTTATTTCTTAGTGGTATCTGCTGCTTGTTTTTTTTTAATCTCATTCTGGTTATGTTCTTGATTGCAAGGTCCTTAAAAAAAAAAAAAGAATCAATATGACATTGCAAAAGGGTTAGTGTTTTGGCATAAGATTATTAAGTATTCTCATTTGTATTTTTCTGGGCTTTTCTGATTATTTCAGTTATTGCATGTGGAGCTGTTCTATCATGTCTTTTGTTTAGACTTTGGTGCGTTCTGTTTTAGAAACATGTATGGTTTCTTGGTTCTTTTTGCTATTGGTGAACTACTTGTTTTAGCCACTCAGATACCTTCCTTATCTATGTGAGGAAGATCTGTTATTGCTTGCTTGTTCTATCATATCAGGCTAAACTATTTACAGGCTTATCATATATGAAAATGTTTTAAAAGTTTAATTGAGTATTACTCTATTAGTTGAGCCCTTGCTATTGAGGTTCCATTGCTAAATCCCGTGAGAAGATATTTCAATATTCTTATGTATTGATCTCTTATACCATACATATAATATATCAAGTTAAATTTATCCTCTCAGCATTGAACCTTTATATGCAAAGAGTCATCTTAAACATGGCTGAATTCATCTTCTCATTTGTCAGTTTTGGGATGAAAAGTTTGTCCTATTTTATTGAGTTTCAAAGTATTTTCTACTTATTTCCAAGGTAAGTATTAAGTGAATATTACTAATATATATAGTACTTTCATGTTAAACCTCCAACTTTAAGTTTTAATGTTCTATTAGCAGCAATCATTCAAGGAATATATTTCGGAGATGGGTTTTGATTCTCTTACCTTATTATCAAATAGGTATATGCATAAATTAGTTTTCTTTCTTGTAAAATAATACCCTTACATAGCATCAATCAGTCAAGGAATATATTTAGGACATGGGTTTTGATTTTCTTACCTTATTATCAAATAGGTATGTGCATAGATTAGTTTTCTTTCTTGTAAAATAATACCCTTACTTGTTTGTCAAACTCTTGGTAGTAGGAAATATAAAAGATTAGGGTGTTTGCTTGACTTTAAGGGTGGTATTAAACTAGTATTCAATTAATTGAGTTTCAGTAGTTTTCTTAAGCTTTAAGGTTAATGAAGTTAGTAGTTACCTACGTCTTACTTTGAAAAGTTCATGTGAACTAATCACATGATTATATCATGACTTTGAAAATAGGAAATTCTATCAAGAATACACAAATTGAGACCAAGAGAAGGGAAGTTAGTGCTGTAACAATTTCAGGTAGCTAGCCTTTCCTTAAACCTTGTTTAATTTCTTTTGACAGTGCATGCTCTATGTAACCACTATATGTGGTGTTTCCTTTTGTGATTGAGTGCTATGAGATGATTACTATGAGATGAATTGCGAGATGACTAAAGAATTAGAACTAGTTCTTTTATGTGCAATGATTAGTAGTTACCTACGTCTTACTTTGAAAAGTTCATGTGAACTAATAACATGATTATATCATGACTTTGGAAATAGGAAATTCTGTCAAGAATACACAAATTGAGACCAAGAGAAGGGAATTTAGTGCTGTAACAATTTTAGGTAGCTAGCCTTTCCTTAAACCTTGTTTAATTTCTTTTGACAGTGCATGCTCTATGTAACCACTATATGTGGTGTTTCCTTTTGTGATTGAGTGCTATGAGATGATCACCATGAGATGACTAAAGAATTAGAACTAGTTCTTTTATGTGTGATGGCCATCGGGGTAAGTTGAAGCTACCCTATAGCTTGAGGAATCAAGGGGTAAGTTGAAGCTGCCCCATAGCTGGAAGAAATTAAAGGTAAGTTGATGCTGCCCTATGCCATGAGGAAGATGGGGTAAGTTGTGGCTGCCCCAGGGGCAAATTGATATAGCCCTAAAGTGTAATGAATGAGAACGTTATGATATGTGTTGTGCTTATGTTTTCGACTATGTGATCATGTTTGTTTTGTTTTCTTGGATTATTCTTACGTGATTTAAGGACTGGAATGGATATAAAGCATGTATGTTGTCCTACTAGCTACTGAGATTATACATCTCACATGTGTTATATGTAAATGTGTACCCATTCCAGGTGCAGAGACTAGTAACTCTCAGCAGAGTGCACAGGGTTAGGCGAACGACATATCTGTGGCTTTTTGTGTAGTAATGGCATGATGTAAGCTAGGTCAAAATTCATATTTTGAGACATGTATATAGATGTAACTATATCATAGGTAGCGATATAAGTATTATTCTTTTGGGACGTGTATATAAATGATGAGAGTCATGTTAATCATCTATGTATATTCACTTTAGATGTATATAAGAATGCTTTGCGAAGCTACATAATTTTTTTTTCTTTGGGTGTCTCCTACCAACGGTTTCATAATGCCCAAGTGCGAGTGGTATTTCATATAGTGTTTAAATTGATCTATTATGTGGGAAAGGGATTAAGTTTAATTATTTAATGTCTATGGAGATATTAAGAAATTATATGAAAGAGTAGGTTTGACATTTTTGGTATCAGAGCAATGGTTTGGGGCTTTGTTGTGCTTGATTGAGATAGAAATGACTGAGTTTAAGTGATTTCAATTGATTTCCTTGCTTGAGGATGATTGGGATTTGAGCTGTGCAATTAGTAATGTTCTATGATGATGTGGTGACGAGTAAAGGTATATACCTAACCGTGCATTTATTCAGGTAATATGGCTGAGGAAGGAACTCAAGAAGATACTCTAAAGGAAATAGCAAAGATTATGGAGACTCTTGCTGCCAGGCTAGATGGGCAAGCTACAGCACAGGCAGCCACAGCCCAGATTTTACAGCAGGTACAAGAGGCCCTCCAACAAGTGACCCAGAGGAGTTCTAATGAGAGAAATGTAGAGAGTCATAACCCAAATAAAATCAATAAGCTCCTGAACCAATTTAGAAAAGCCAACCCTCCATCTTTTGTAGGGGAGTATGACCCAATAGTAGCTGAGAGATGGGTGTGGCAACTCGAAAAGATATTTGAGGTTATGGATTGCACCACAGAACAAAGAGTCTCCTTAGCCACTTTTATGTTAGAAGGAAAGGCAGAGTATTGGTGGAAGGGAGCAAAGAGGCTTCTTGAATCCAAGGGTCTTCATATCACCTGGGAACTTTTTATTGAAACTTTTTATGACAAATATTTTCCAGAAAATGTGAAAAACCAAAAAGAAGCTGAGTTTCTAAGTCTGAAACAGGGGAGCATGACTGTAGCTCAGTATGAAGCCAAATACGAGGAACTATCTAAATTTTCTTCTTATTTGAAACATACACATGATGATGCTTGGAAAGCAGTTACCTTTGAAAGAGGTTTAAGACCAGCAATTAGAGACAGAGTAGCAACTCTAGAAATTAGGGATTTTGCTAAATTAGCTGGTAAGGCGAGAATAACATAAGAGAGTTTAAATGCTTATACAACTGAAAAGAGGAGTCATAATGAGTCTTCCAAGGGAAAAGGGAAACAATGGAACAAAAAGCTTAAAAGTGACAACACCTAGGATAAAAGGGACCAAATGTCTAGTAACCAAGCCTCTAGTCGGCCAACTTGCAAACAATGTGGGAAGAATCATGGTGGACCTTGTAGGGCTGGTCAAAATGTTTGCTATAATTGTGGAAAACCTTGGCATTTTGCTAAACATTGCAAGGCAAGGAAAGAATCCACTCGTAATTCTAGACCACAAAATCAGGGGCGTGTCTTTGCTCTCTCACAGCAGGAGGCTAGTCAGTCTCCTAATCTTATAAAAGGTGTGTTAATGATTAATGATAAGCTTGTAAGTGCTTTGTTTGATTCAGGTGCAACACATTCTTTCATTTCATATGACTGTGTTAGGAGTCTGGGATTGAAAATTAACACTTTGCCATATGACTTATATGTTTCTACTCCTACTGGGAATCGTGTGCTCACTTCTGATGTTTGTATTAATTGCATTATTCAGTTTGATAATAGTGCACTACCCTTGATCTTATTTGTCTTCCTTTGCGTGATCTTGATGTAGTAATTGGAATGGATTGGTTGGCTGCCAATAATGTTATTCTTGATTGTGCCAAAAAGATTGTTTCTTTGCCTGTTTGTATGTATGATCCTAAACTTTCTGTTGAATGTCTTTGTTTAACCACTGCCCAGGCTGAGAGATGTCTTAGGAAGAGTTGTCAAGGGTTCTTAGTTTTCTTTTCTCTGCAAGCTGATATAGAAGAGGGAATAGATAAAATACCTGTGGTTAAAGATCATCTAGAAGTATTCCCTAAAGAGTTCAATGGTCTCCCACCTGAAAGAAAGGTCAAGTTCTTAATTGATCTTGTGCTTGGATCTAGTCCTATATCAAAAGCTCCATATAGAATGGCCCTTGTAGAACTAGCAGAACTTAAAAAGCAAATAGAGGAACTGTTAGAAAAAGGGGTTCATTAGACCAAGTGTGTCTCCTTGAGGTGCACCAGTGTTGTTTGTCAAGAAAAAGGATGGTAGCCTTAGGTTATGTATAGATTATAGGCAGTTGAATAAAGTGACTATTAAGAATAAATATCCCCTGCTTAGGATTGATGATTTATTAGACCAATTAGCAGGAGCCTCAATTTTCTCAAAGATAGACCTAAGGTCAGGATACCATCAATTGAGAGTTAGAGCTGAAGATGTTCCAAAGACAGCCTTTAGAACTAGGTATGGACATTATGAATTTTTAGTAATGCCATTTGGCTTAACCAATGCCCCAGCAATATTCATGGACTACATGAATAGGATTTTTAGGTCATACCTAGACAAATTTGTGGTGGTTTTCATCGATGACATCTTAATCTATTCTAGGAACCCTCAAGAGCATGAAAACTATTTGAGGATAGTTTTAGAAATCCTTAGGGATAAAAGGTTGCATGCTAAACTTAGCAAATGTGAGTTTTGGCTGTCTGAGGTTAAATTTTTAGGGCATGTTATTTCTAAGGATGGAATATCTGTCGACCCTAGTAAAGTAGAAGCTGTGACAAATTGGGAAAGGCCCAAGACTATCACAGAAATTAGGAGTTTCCTAGGCCTAACAGGATATTATAGGAGATTTATTCAGGGATTCTCTCAACTAGCAATGCCGTTGACTAGATTGACTAGAAAGAACCAACCTTTTGTGTGGGGTGATCGATGTGAGAACAGTTTTCAGGAATTGAAAGCAAGATTAACCTCTGCCCCAGTGTTAGTGATACCTAACCCTAATGAACCTTTTGTCATATATAGTGATGCTTCAAAGAAGGGTTTAGGTTGTGTTTTAATGCAACAGGGTAGAGTAGTAGCCTATGCTTCTAGACAACTTAGACCACATGAAGAGAATTATCCTACTCATGATTTAGAGTTAGCTGCTGTAGTTTTTGCTCTTAAAATTTGGAGACATTTTCTGTATGGTGCTCAATTTGAGGTTTTTACTGATCATAAGAGTCTTAAGTACCTTTTTGACCAAAAAGAATTGAATTTGAGGCAGAGAAGGTGGATTGAATTTCTAAAGGATTATGATTTTATTCTTAAGTATCATCCAGGAAAGGCAAATGTAGTTGCAGATGCCCTGAGTAGGAAATTAATTCATATGTCATCTTTGATGCTTAAGGAGATAGACCACATGAGGAGAATTATCCTACTCATGATTTAGAGTTAGCTGTTGTAGTTTTTGCTCTTAAAATTTGGAGACATTATCTTTATGGTGCTCAATTTGAGGTTTTTGCTGATCATAAGAGTCTTAAGTATCTTTTTGACCAAAAAGAATTGAATTTGAGGCAAAGAAGGTGGATTGAATTTCTAAAGGATTGTGATTTTATCCTTAAGTATCATCTAGGAAAAGCAAATGTAGTTACTGATGCCTTGAGTAGGAAATTAATTCATATGTCTTCTTTGATGCTTAAGGAGCAAGAATTGATAGAAGACTTGAGAGATTTGACCCGTTCTATCTCTATAAGGCCAGGTAGTCTCCAAGTGTGTGAATTAAAAATTCATAGTAATCTCAAGGATAGGATTAGAATTGCTCAGGATTCGGATCAGTGGTTGCAAAACATTAGGGAACAAATTACACAAGGAAAATTTCAAGATTTTAATATCTATGAGGATGGACTTATTAGGTATCATGATAGGTTATGTGTACCCAAAGTATCTGAGCTTAAGAATGATATCTTAGAGGAAGCACATAAAAGTAAATATACTTTGCATCCAGGAGCTACTAAGATGTATCAGGATTTAAAGAAAATTTTCTAGTGGCCTGGTATGAAATTAGATGTTACCCAATATGTGTCTAAGTGTTTAACTTGTCAAAAGGTTAAAGTAGAACATCAGAAACCAGCAGGATTACTCCAACCCTTAGACATCCCCGAATGGAAATGGGATAGTGTTTCCATGGATTTTGTCATGGGTTTTCCTCCTCAGGCCATGATGCTATTTAGGTAGTTGTGGATAGACTAACCAAGTCTGCCCACTTCTTGGCCAATTATAGAAAAGTTGGCTCAGGTGTACATTAATGAGATTGTTAGATTACATGGAATACCTAGTAGCATTGTATTTGATCGTGATCCTAGATTCACTTCCAAATTTTGGAAGTCTTTGCAAAATGCTTTAGGTACTAAACTTTGATTTAGCACTGCCTATCATCCTCAGACTGATGGACAGACTGAGAGAACCATTCAAACCTTAGAAGATATGCTTAGAGCTTGTGTGCTAGAAATGAAAGGGAACTGGAATGTGTACCTACCATTAGCAGAATTTGCTTATAATAATAGTTATCATTCCAGTATCCAGATGGCTCCATTTGAAGCTTTGTATGGAAGGAAATGTAGATCACCCTTATGTTGGGTGGAATTGGGAGAGAGAAGTCTACTAGGACCAGATTTGGTTGATTAGACCACCAGGCACATAAAACTCATCAGGGAGAGACTACTTAGTGCTCAAAGTAGACAAAAGAGCTATGCAGATAAAAGAAGAAGACCCCTAGAGTTTGAAGTTGATGACCATGTATTTCTTAAGGTGACTCCAGTCAAGGGAGTGGTACGATCTTTAAAATCTAAAAAGCTCAATCCTAGATATATCGGTCCTTTCCAAATCCTTGATCGAGT
>QAOA01005000.1:13736-172379 GCA_003255065.1 Cercis canadensis
TGAAACACAGAGACAGCATATAATGCCCAGTATTGCTGGAAATTGCAATTAAGCATAAATGGATCCAAAGTCATGAAATGAGGTCTAAGTCTATGCAATTCAGCCCAAAAGAGGTTTAAAAGACTAAGTATGAGGAATAACTATTGTATAAAAAGTGTGTTCATCAACATTGCAAAAGGGTTAGTGTTTTGGCATAAGATTATTAAGTATTCTCATTTGTATTTTTCTGGGCTTTTTTGATTATTTCAATCATTGCATGTGGAGCTGTTCTGCCATGTCTTTTGTTTAGACTTTGGTGCGTTCTGTTTTAGAAACATGTATGGTTTCTTGGTTCTTTTTGCTATTGGTGAACTACTTGTTTTAGCCACTCAGATACCTTCCTTATCTATGTGAGGAAGATTTGTTATTGCTTGCTTGTTCTATCATATTAGGCTAAACTATTTACGGGGTTATCATATATGAAAATGTTTAAAAGTTTAATTGAGTATTACTCTGTTAGTTGAGCCCTTGATATTGAGGTTCCATTGCTAAATCCCGTGAGAAGATATTTTAATATTCTTATGTATTGATCTCTTATACCATACATATAATATATTAAGTTAAATTTATCCTCTCAGAATTGAACCTTTATATGCAAACAGTCATCTTAAACACGGCTGAATCCATCTTCTCATTTGTCAGTTTTGGGATGAAAAGTTTGTCCTATTTTATTGAGTTTCAAAGTACTCTCTACTTATTTCCAAGGTAAGTATTAAGTAAATATTACTAATATATATAGTACTTTCATGATAAACCTCCAACTTTAAGTTTTAATGTTCTATTAGCAGCAATCAGTCAAGGAATATATTTAGGACATGGGTTTTGATTCTCTTACCTTATTATCAAATAGGTATATGCATAGATTAGTTTTCTTTCTTGTAAAATAATACCCTTACTTGTTTGTCAAACTCTTGGTAGTAGGAAATATAAAAGATTAGGGTGTTTGCTTGACTTTAAGGGTGTTATTCAATTAGTATTCAATTAATTGAGTTTCAGTAGTTTTCTTAAGCCTTAAGGTTAATGAAGTTAGTAGTTACCTACGTCTTACTTTGAAAAGTTCATGTGAACTAATCACATGATTATATCATGACTTTGAAAATAGGAAATTCTATCAAGAATACACAAATTGAGACCAAGAGAAGGGAAGTTAGTGCTGTAACAATTTCAGGTAGCTAGCCTTTCCTTAAACCTTGTTTAATTTCTTTTGACAGTGCATGCTCTATGTAACCACTATATGTGGTGTTTCCTTTTGTGATTGAGTGCTATGAGATGATTACTATGAGATGACTTACGAGATGACTAAAGAATTAGAACTAGTTCTCTTATGTGTAATGGCCATCGGGGTAAGTTGAAGCTACCCTATAGCTTGAGGAATCAAGGGGTAAGTTGAAGCTGCCCCATAGCTGGAAGAAATTAAGGGTAAGTTGATGCTTCCCTATGCCATGAGGAAGATGGGGTAAGTTGTGGCTGCCCCAGGGGAAAATTGATATAGCCCCAAAGTGTAATGAATGAGAACGTTATGATATGTGTTGTGCTTATGTTTTCAACTATGTGATCATGTTTGTTTTGTTTTCCTGGATTATTCTTACGTGATTTAAAGACTGTAATGGATATAAAGCATGCATGTCAATCTACTGGCTACTGAGATTATATATCTCACCTATGTTGTTTGTAAATATTTTACTCTTTCCAGGTGTGGAATCTAGTAATATGCAGCAGGGTACACAAAGCTAAGCAAAACAAGATATCTACATAACTTTTGTTATAGCTTTGTCATGGTGTAAAGTTAGGTAGAAATTTCTATTTTGAGACATGTAAATAGATGTAATTATATCACAAGTAGTGATATAGGTAATTTTCTTTTGAGACGTGTACATAAACTATGGGAGAAGGTTGAAGTTTAATTTGTAATGATTAAGTTTTATTTAATCACTTGGAAATCTCCATAGAGCTATTTAGTAATTATTGACTTTAAGGGTAGGTGTGACAAAAGATGTGTTCCCATTGAATCAAAAGAATCAGAATACATGTATTTCTGGGGTTGGACTCCCGCCTCTGGCTCTGAATCGTGCCTTTTAATGTCCAAAAGATGGAGCTCCTTTTTTCTGTGTCTTCGATGCACATATATACAGCTCTAAATGTAGGATTTCACCTTACAGAAGCTCGAACACGGCCTAGACACGGCCGTGTTCACTTAAGATGGTTGGGCGTGTTGCTTGAAATACTTCTCTGGATCTCGGACACGGCCCAAAACACGGCCGTGTCTCTACAACAGGGGGCGTGTTCCTCCTCTGGGTTGTTTATGGACTGAGGACACGACATCAACACGGGCATGTTCTTCACTGACCCTGGCCGTGTTCCTCTGGAAACTAGAGAAGAGCTCTCTGGATGCTAGACACGGGCGTGGACACGGCCATGTCATGGCCGTGTTCCCCGTCTGGACTTTGAATTCTTCTAATTTCTCTGCTCTTTTGCTCCAGAAATCCTTAAAACTCTTCCTTTTACTCAATCAACCCAAGAAACACCTGAAAACATAAATAGATGAGTTAAGTGCCATGTTTAATGCGAATTTGCTCAAATCCAAGTAGGAATCCATTGATAAAACATGGAACTTAAAGGTCTAATAAGCACATATCAAATACCCCCACACTTAAGCTATTGCTTGTCCTCAAGCAATTCGAATCAGACAAGTCTCTAAGAAGTTCTACCCCTGGGAAAACAGTTAAGTTCAGAGAAGTTTATGCTATGTATCTTACCCTAAACAACTGCATTACTCAGTCCCGATAAAGAGCTCATGAACCCAGTTAATTGAACTACAGAATTTTCTTAGCTCACCCCTGTGTCTGAATAGAATTACCCTGCTTATTACTAAGTTCTAATCATAGACAGAAAAATACATACATAATGCCAGGAACTCAAGTACTATTATTTTTCTTTTCTTGCATAGTTGGGGGTTCTAGGATGTGGTGTTCGGTCATTGCCTGCGACCCACATTCAACTAGTTATGCTTCTATGGCATACTCATATCCTTCTCCAGTTTCAGGCACAAAAGGTAGAGGAGCAGAGCCCTACTATGCTCAAAAGCTACTCAACTATCGCAAAATATCAAATCATTTTTTTTTTTAGAATTAAAAATTATAAGCACAGGGTATTATCCAAATCAGACACTCAGGGTTAACTACTACAAGGTTGTATTTCAAAATCCCAGGTCCACTGAACCTAAGTGGTGATCTCCTAATGTAACTAGCTAAAAGGCAAGATACCAAGCAAAAATAATCAAATACAGCATAGAAAGAATAAAATTCCCCAAGAATATCACTTCAAGAGCACAATATCCTAGTTCGAATTACTTCAGACATTTGCAACCTGTTCAGTTCATGCATCATGTGAAAACATTTCAAGTTCAAGCACAGATATATGCCCCCCTCCCCCACACTTAAGAAAGACATTGTCCTTAATGTAAGAACAGTAAAAGCAAGAGGACAAATACTCCCTAAGTGAAGGTGTTCGTGGTGATCTGAGTAGGTGCCGACGACATCCGAGTGAAGCAGAATGCGAGGCTGCAAAAGAGTGAATAGACTAGAACAAGAGTGAAAAGGTTAAGAATTAAGAAAATTTACTAAAATACTAAACTATTACAGTTAAGTCAAAAGGAAAGGTCAAACAAAAATACAGAACAGTAAACTAATCCCTAGGTTGCTGTCCAGAATGCTCAGGGTGTGATGTAGAAGGCAAGTCAGGCAGTTGAGCAAACAGAGACTCTGGAGGTGGTGGTGGTGGTGCTCGGGAGGTAGTGCGGGGAGGATGGGTCGGTTGGACTGAGGGGGTTGGGTCCAAATCATCCTCTACATCCTGGAAGCGAGGGGACATGGGTGGCGAAGGAGGTTGGATGCCCATGCGTTGGCTCTGCATCTGTAAGGTGACCTCGACCCACCGGTGATGTGCTCGGGTGTAGGCCATCCATTGGAGCTGGTCGTTGCGCATCTGGCGGTGGTTCACGATGAGGCGGTTGAGCCAGGCTCTCGTCCCATCGACCTCCACCTCGATACGACTCAGCTGCCGCTCGATAGGTGTGGGTTTGTGATGAGCTGTCGAGGCTCCTCAAATTAGTTAAAGTTTAAGGTCGGTTACCTAAGCTACTTGTAGCATAAGGCAGCCCTAAGTCGAACCTAAGGATTGTTCTCTTTAGTGAATCATATTAAGAACCATATCAACAGGGGGGTTTTGTTTGTTCAAGTGTTTGACAAAAATTAATTGTAAGTGGTAAAGTTTTAGGGAAAACAACTAATCCAAGTCTTAACTGATTCTGATTTTAGTCCATCCTTGATTTCCAATGATCCATTCAATTATTAACCATGTTCTTGGCCTTTAAAACATATCAAGAAGCCTCTCAATGTTCTATGGATGTCCACTGGTTAAGCACAGAATTCGGTTTTAACTAAGACTAAATGAATTAAGCAAACATTCAAGTCCAGTTTTACCTAAGTCCATGATCCAGCCAAGGTAATTAATCCATCCAAAAGCTCAGAAACATTAATTAACCATACAATCCTCTTGTATCACATGCAAACAGAATATGAAAATCCAAATTCGAATTAAGCAATTCAAACAGAATATTTCAGATGATTGAAGAACTTGATTAACAACTAAATGAATAACAACAACACATAATCTCAAAACCAATAATCAGAACAGCCAAAACCTGGATTGATTTGATGAATTAGCCCTCCATGAACAAGAGAAGCCAAGTTCTTACAAAATATCTAAAGAGAAAACTTAAAGACTAAGGAAAGTTCAAAAGCTGTCTAAAATATCTAAATGACTTGATATGAATTTCGGCTGCCCCTTTGTGCTGATATAGACCTCCAAAATTACATGCACACCTAAATTGCCCTTAGGGCACACTTGTTCCCATGGGCCTAAGCTTTAATTGGGCTTTAGTTTTGGCCCATTTGGACTTGTCATGAGGAAGTTAGGCCCATTTAAGTGCCAATAGGTGTCTGGAACCATCAGCCAACTTCGACCGCAAATAAGACCATCTTCAATATAAAATATGGTAAACAAGTCTTAATAAAAATTGAAGCTCTGTCTGTTAGCTTTCCAATGGTACCAGTTTCAAGTCCATATGACATTCACAGCTCAAGGTATGGCCCAAACACTGCATGTAGGTCAGGATCCTGCGACAGCATGTCTTCTCTGGCTTCCAGGCTGCATATGACCTTCTAAACATCCGAATTGGCTTTGGAGCCCTGAAAGAAAGTTGTAGACAATTCTCTCAGATTTTCTACAAGGTATGACGTGGAATTTTTAGACATCCAGAACTCAAGATATGCATGAAACACAGAGACAGCATAAAATGCTCAGTATTGCTGGAAATTGCAATTAGGCACAAATGGATACAAGGTCATCAAATGAGGTCCAAGTCTACTCAATTCAGCCCAAAAGAGGTTTAAAAGACTAAGTATGAGGGATAACTATTGTATAAAAAGTGTGTTTATCAAATTCTCCCACACTTAGCATTTACACGTCTCGGGCAAACTAGAATTCCAAAACTAAGAAAAACAAGAACAAGGAAACAAAAACAAATTTAAAAACTAAAGGATCACCTCCCAATGATATTTAAGATATGCAAAAGTTCATACCACATGCAAGATGAGCAATTAAAGATTCAAGGAAGTCACAGCATTCATGAAATAAAATTTCTTCTCATCCAAAATCAACAAACAAGGTAACTTCAATTGGAAAACATAAGTCAAGAATGATAGATCCTCACAAGATATACTCTTACTCTCAATCCCTCAAGTGTTTAGAAATTAGGTACTTCACTCAATCAAACTCATGAAGAGATGCACTACCATAAGCTTGCTTATCTTCTACTTCTCCACTACTTAAACAAATGCACACACAAATCAAGAGGACTTTATTTAAGGTTGTAATAAGGCCAAGGTAAAGGTAAAGGAATGAATCAAAATGTATATCACAAGGTAAAAACTCAAAGAGAATAAAAGAACATTGGAGAGGAACTCAAATGAAAAGCATTAAATTCCAAGTGTGTAAAGCATATTCTCCTTCCTTTGCACATATTCTTTCCTTTTCTTTTTCTTTTCCTTTTCCTTTTTCACAATTCAGATTTTTTTTTATGAACCAATTGGCTCTTTTTTTTTTTTTTTTCTTTCTTTCTTTCTTTCACATAATACTTTGCACATTAGAATTCACAACCTCCACACTTGTACTATTAATTACCCACAAGCATAAGAGCTCCTCCAAGACAATGAACCAATGCTCTCCCATTCCCTAAGGTAAGGTAACAACATGGTATTTTGTACATAGGCATATAATGAGCTAATATCAAAGATAGGCAAATAGGCTCAATAGGGGTAATCAAAGGGAAATAATACAAGGTTGGCTATTTGGCAAAGTGGCTAAATCAAGAAAGAATGCCTCAATCATGTTCATGTATGCAAATGATAATGTAGCCTAAAAAAGAATCAAGCAAGTTCTAGAGTGAACAAATTCCATGAGTGAAAATCACACAAGAAGGAAAAAGAATGACATAAATGCTAAATCCATCCATTAAAAGGCTCAAAACTCACAAGACATGTATCTATCAAACTTAATCATCAATCCAACATCTAAAACCAAGCATGTAAAATTAACGATGGAAAACAAGTTATTCAATCATGCTATGAACCTTGAAATGTAATTACTTTAAACTTACAACTTTACAAATTCTATAACATTATTAGAGGGTAATTAAAACAGAAAAATGACAACAAAAACAGAAAAAACAGCAAGAACAACAAACAGAAAAAATTAAAACAGAAAACAACAAATTTACAGAAATAGTAAAGTAATCAACTAAACTAATCAACTAACCTAATCAACTAAACAGAAAACACCTAATCAACTAAACAGAAAACAATAAAGCAACTAAACTATATACAGAAATCCCTCCCCCACACTTAAATTTTACATTGTCCTCAATGTAAAAACTTCAAAAAGTATCAACAGATGACAAGTAATAACAAGCAGTCACATAAGGACAAGTAAAGTAAAAGAGAGAGAAGAAACATCCTTATCAGGGGAGGTAGATGGCATCTTGCAAGTGGACCTCCTCTACTATGTCCTCCTGAGCGCCCTTATAAAATGGCTTGAGGCGATGCCCATTCACCTTGAAAGCCTTGCTGGTGGACTCACTCACTATCTCCACTGCACCATAAAGAAAAACCTTGGTGACAATAAACGGACCAAGCCACTGAGAACGGAGCTTGCCAGGCATGAGCTTTAAGCGAGAGTTATACAAGAGAACTTTCTGGCCAGTAGAGAACTCCTTCCTCAGCACCATGTTATTATGAAACCGCTTGGTCTTTTCCTTGTAAAGGTGGGAGCTCTCATAAGCATCCAAACGAAGCTCCTCAAGCTCTTGGAGGTGAAGCTTTCTCTGGGACCCAGGTTGGCTCAAATCAAGGTTGCACTACTTGACCGCCCAATAGGCCTTGTGCTCAAGCTCCACTGGAAGGTGGCAGGCTTTGCCAAAAACTATCTGGTAGGGAGACATCCCAATAGGTGTCTTGAAAGCAGTCCGGTATGCCCACAGAGCATCCTCGAGTCGCAAACTCCAGTCCTTCCGATTAGGTTGGACAGTCTTCTCCAAGATACGCTTGATTTCCCTGTTGGAGACTTCAGCTTGCCCATTGGTCTGAGGGTGGTAAGGGGTGGAAACCTTATGCATGACGCCATATTTCTTCATTAAAGCCGCCATGGTCCGGTTGCAGAAATGTGAACCCTGATCACTGATGATGGCCCTAGGAATGCCAAATCTGCAGAAAATGTTTGATCTAACAAAATCCACAACAACTTTAGAATCATCAGTACGGGTGGCTTTCGCCTCCACCCACTTAGACACATAATCCACAGCAAGTAAGATGTAAACAAAACCGAAAGAAACAGGAAAAGGCCCCATAAAATCAATACCCCAGACATAAAAAACTCACATGGTTCTCTGACATTGTTCACAAGATTTACAAAATATATGTGCATCCCTAAATAAAGTGACCCAATACAATCCAGAGTCTAAGACCTTCCTAGCCGTACGTTGAGGACCAAAATGTCCACCACATGCAAAGGTATGGCAAAAGCTAAGAACAGACTAAAACTCATTATCAGACACACATCTCCTAATGATTTGATCACTACAAAATTTCCAAAGATAAGGATCATCCCACACATAATATTTTGCCTCACTCTTTAACTTGTCTATTTGGGCACGTGTGAGGTGTGAGGGCAAAGCATGGGCAGCTAGATAATTGACAAGATCTGCATACCATGGAAACTCACCATGCAGCCCTAACAGCTGCTCATCAGGAAAGGAATCCTGAATGGGCAGTGGATCAGGATCTCGCTCTATGCGGCTGAGGTGGTCAACAACCAGGTTCTCTGCTCCACTCTTGTCTCGGATCTCCACATCAAACTCTTGAAGCAGCAGCATCCACCTAATCAACCGTGGCTTGGCATCCGGTTTCTTCAAGAGATACTTCAGAGTTGTATGATCTGAAAACACCACAACCTTAGAATCTATCAAATAAGACTTGAATTCATCTAATGCAAAAACAATAGATAAAAGTTCTTTTTCAGTGGTTGTGTAGTTCGCTTGAGCAGCATCCAGAGTTTTTGAAGCATAGTAAACCACATGGGGAACTTTGGCCACTCGCTGCGCCAAGATAGCTCCCAAGGCATAGTTCGAAGCGTCGCACATCAGCTCGAATGGGAGTGTCCAATCAGGTGGCTGAATAACAGGGGTACTGGTGAGAGCTAGCTTCAGGCGGTTGAAAGCTTCCTTGCACTTCTGGTCAAACAGAAACTCCACATCTTTCTGCAGAAGGCTAGACAGCGGAATGGCTATCTTGCTGAAGTCTCTGATAAAGCGCCGGTAGAAACCTACATGTCCAATGAATGATCGCACTTCCCGTACGCATATGGGGTAAGATAAAGCAGTAATGACATCTATTTTAGCAAGATCTACCTCAACCCCCTTTCTAGATACTACATGGCCTAAAACTATGCCTTGCTCTACCATGAAATGGCATTTTTCAAAATTTAAGACAAGGTTAGTCTCAATGCAGCGATGTAGTACTCTAGCTAAGCTACTGATGAACACACTTTTTATACAATAGTTATCCTTCATACTTAGTCTTTTAATCTTTTGGGCTGAATTGAGTAGACTTGGACCTCATTTGATGACCTTGGATCCATTTGTGCCTGATTGCAATTTCCAGCAATACTGAGCATTTTATGCTGTCTCTGTGTTTCGTGCATATCTTGAGTTCTGAATGTCTAAAAATTTCGAGTCATAACTTGTAGGAAAGTTAAGAGAATTGTCTACAACTTTCTTTCTGGGTTCCAAAGCCAATTCGGACGTCCAGAAGGTCATATGCAGCCTGGAAGCCAGAGAAGACATGCTATCGCAGGATCCTAACCTACATGCAGTCTTTGGGCCATAACTTGAGTTGTGGATGTCATATGGACTTGAAAATGGTACCATTGGAAAGCTAACAGACCGGTTCACCATATTTTATATTGAAGATGGTCGTATTTGTGGTGGAAGTTAGCTGATGGTTCCAGACACCTATTGGCACTTAAATGGGCCTAACTTCCTCATGACAAGTCCAAATGGGCCCAAACCAAAGACCAATTAAACTTAAGGTCCATGGGAACAAGTGTGCCCTAAGGGAAATTTGGGTGTGCATGTAATTTTGGAGGTCTATATCAGCACAAAGGGGCAGCCAAAATTCATATCAAGTCATTTAGATATTTTAGACAGCTTTTGAACTTTCCTTAGTCTTTAAGTTTTCTCTTTAGATATTTTGTAAGAACTTGGCTTCTCTTTTTCATGGAGGGCTAATTCATCAAATCAATCCAGGTTTTGGCTGTTCTGATTATTGGTTTTGAGATTATGTGTTGTTGTTATTCATTTAGTTGTTAATCAAGTTCTTCAATCCTCTGAAATATTCTGTTTGAATTGCTTAATTCGAATTTGGATTTTCATATTCTGTTTGCATATGATACAAGAGGATTGTATGGTTGATTAATGTTTCTGAGCTTTTGGATGGATTAATTACCTTGGCTGGATCATGGACTTAGGTAAAACTAGACTTGAATGTTTGCTTAATTCATTTAATCTTAGTTAAAAATGAATTCTGGTTGCTTAACCAGTGGACATCCATAGAACATTGAGAGGCTTCTTGATATGTTTTAAAGGTCAAGACCCTGGTTAATAATTGAATGGATCATTGGAAATCAAGGATGAACTAAAATCAGAATCAGTTAAGGCTTAGATTGATTGTTTTCCCTAAAACTTTAGCACTTACAATTAATTTCTGTCAAACACTTGAACAAACAAAACCCCCCTATTGATATGGTTCTTAATATGATTCACTAAATAGAACAATCCTTAGGTTCGACTTAGGGCTGCCGTATGCTACAAGTAGCTTAGGTAACCGACCATAAACTTTAACTAATTTGAGGAGTCTCGGCAGCTCATCAGCTACTCAGACAGTCATCAAAAAAGGAACCATAAACAGTAAAATCATCCATAAACACCTCCATACACTCCTCTAAAAAATCAGAGAATATACTTACCATGCACCTCTGGAAGGTACCAGGGGTGTTGCAAAGGCCGAAAGGCATCCGCCGGTAAGCAAACGTGCCGAAGGGACATGTAAAAGTGGTATTCTCTTGATCCTCCAGTGCTATATGAATCTGGAAGTACCCAGTGTAGCCATCCAGGAAGCAGTAATGCGATTTCCCAGCTAACCGCTCTAGCATTTGATCGATGAACGGCAGGGGGTAATGATCCTCCCTGGTGGCTTTATTGAGCCTCATGTAATCAATGCAAACCCGCTAGCTATTCTGCACTCAGGTAGGTAGCAACTCGTTGTTCTGGTTGGCCACCACTGTAACCCCGGATTTCTTAGGGACGACCTAGACTGGGCTCACCCAAGTGTTATCAGATATAGGATAAATGATGCCAGCTTGCAAAAGCTTGGTACCTCCTTCTTTACCACGTCCAGGATGAGAGGGTTTAATCTCCTATGGGGTTGCCGCACTGGTTTAGCGTCATCTTCAAGTAATATGCGATGCATGCATGTAGATGGACTAATGCCAGGAATATCTGCTAACGTCCAGCCAATGGCTTGCTTATGCTCTCGCAGAATGCACAGCAATCTTTCCTCTTGCTCAGGAAGTAAATTGTTAGCCACAATTACTGGAAGCTGCTCTGCGGATGCCAAATACGCATACTTCAGATGCTTAGGCAGAGGCTTCAGCTCTAGCTTGGGTGGCTGCACTGCAGAGGGCAGAAATCTGGGTGGCTGAATATTAATCTTTGCAGACTGAATCTCCTCCTGAACAGTAGCTACTGCCAGCTCTGGGGAACCAGAGTCATCATCACGTAAAAAGGTAGAGATCTCAGCACAAATAGCACAGTCAGAATCACCGTCACAATCAGTACAAGATTGGCACTGAATAGAATCATCAAAACCAGCCAAATCAGGTAAATCAGCACACATACGACGGTAAACATCCTCAACCAAATCATCAATCACATCAATGTGAAAAATAGCATGCTCATCCATGGGATGCTTCATAGCATCAAAAATGTTGAACTGCACAACAGAATTGCCAAACTCCATGGATAGAGTTCCCGCATACACATCAATCTTGATCCGCGCAGTCTTGAGGAATGGTCTGCCCAAAATGAGTGGAGCCTTACTGGATTGTGATTGTCCCTCCATCTCTAGAATGTAGAAATCTGTTGGAAAGATAAGCTCATCAACTCTGACCAACACATCTTCAATCAATCCAGCTGGATATGCACTGCTCCTGTTGGCTAACTGTATCACAACTCCTGTGGCATTCAAGGGTCTAAGCCCGAGGGAACTGAAAACAGATATAGGCATGACATTGATAGAAGCGCCTAGATCTAGCATGGCATGCTCAAACTTGGAATTGCCTATAACATAAGGGATTGTGAAAGTTCCTGGATCCTTGCACTTCTGGGGCAGAGGCTGAATAAAGGCTGAGACATTCTGACTCATGCTAATCCGCTCATTGCCCTTCAGCCTCCTCCTCTGGGTGCACAATTCCTTGAGAAATTTGGCATATTTAGGAATTTGCTTGATAGCATCCAGCAAGGGAATGTTAACTTCCACCTTCCTGAACGTCTCCAGAAGCTCCCTATCCTTCTCAGTCTTATCTTGCTTCTTGGACAGAGTAGCTCTCTGTGGAAAGGGAAGAGCTACTGTAAGCAGCTTGCTCGCAGGTGCAAAGGTGATTGGCTCAGGAACCGCTTTCTCTGCTGGTTGGGACTCACTTGCAGGTTGAGGCTCGGCTGGCTCTTGCAAGGATTTTCCAGACCTCAATGTGATAGCACTCACATTACTCCCATCTGGATTAGGAATTGTCTGTGAAGGGAGTTTGCCAGAACCCTTGGACTGCAACTGGCTAACTGATGATGCCAATTGCCTAATCTGCGTTTCCAGATTCTGCATGGTGGACTCTGCCCTCTGCTGGAACTGGATGATGGTGGTGGCCATCTGCTTCACCAAATCTTCCAATGAAGGCTCAGGTTTGGATGTTGACGGGTTGGCTGGCTGCATAGGCTGCTGCTGGAATGGTGGCCTATTTTGTTGAAACTGGCCCTGCCTGGCTGATTGAAATTGGTTCTGTTGTTGCCAGGGTTGCTTATACTACTGCTGCTGCGGCTGTTGTTGGGAAGACTGCTGTTGTGGTGCTGCAGCATTGCCATATTAAAAATTTGGATGATCCCTCCAACCAGGGTTGTAAGTGTTGGAGTATGGATCATATCTAGGCTGCTGCTGCGATTGGTATGGGGGTTGACCAGGAAAAACACCTGCTGCAGTTACAGAGGGATCCTGAAATCCAGAATCACCATCTTGCAGTGTAAGGCATGCGTCTGTAGGATGTGATAGACAAGCACAAATGCCACACAAGCTTGCAGGTTGAGGTGTGGATACTTGTTGCCCCACTGCCAATTGCTTGACCAAGGAGGTCAATTTATCAAGTCTGTGCTCCATTCTTTGTTGGTTCTGTTGTTGCCAGGGTTGCCTATACTGCTGCTGCTGCGGCTGTTGTTGGGAGGACTGCTGTTGTGGTGCTGCAGCATTGCCATATTGAAAATTTGGATGATCCCTCCAACTCGGGTTATAAGTGTTGGAGTATGGATCATATCTAGGTTGCTGCTGCGATTGGTATGGGGGTCGACCAGGAAAAACACCTGCTGCAGCTACAGAGGGATCCTGAAATCCAGAATCACCATCTTGCAGTGTAGGGCATGCGTCTGTAGGATGTGATGGACAAGCACAAATGCCACACAANTGTTGCCAGGGTTGCCTATACTGCTGCTGCTGCGGCTGTTATTGGGAGGACTGCTGTTGTGGTGCTGCAGCATTGCCATATTGAAAATTTGGATGATCCCTCCAACTCGGGTTATAAGTGTTGGAGTATGGATCATATCTAGGTTGCTGCTGCGATTGGTATGGGGGTCGACCAGGAAAAACACCTGCTGCAGCTACAGAGGGATCCTGAAATCCAGAATCACCATCTTGCAGTGTAGGGCATGCGTCTGTAGGATGTGATGGACAAGCACAAATGCCACACAAACTTGCAGGTTGAGGTGTGGATACTTGTCGCCCCACTGCCAATTGCTTGACCAAAGAGGTCAATTCATCAAGTCTGTGCTCCATTCTTTGTTGATCAGCAAGTGATACACCAACTTCATTGACTCCTCTGGTGGAATGAATCATCCTGACACCAAACTGCTAGGAATTCTCTGCCATATTGGAAATTAAATCTCTGGCAGCAGCAGGTGTTTTATCCACTAATGCTCCTCCACTAGCAGAATCAATGTTACTTCTATCCAAAGGTGACAAGCCCTCATAGAAATATTGTATCAACAGCTGATCACTTATTTGATGATGGAGGCAGCTTGAGCAGAGCTTGGTAAACCTCTCCCAATACTCTTGCAATGTCTCCCCTGACAGTTGCCTTATGCCACATATGTCTTTGCGAATGGCAGCAGTTCTGGATGCAAGGAAGAACTTTGCCAGAAATAGCTTCTTCATGTCACTCCAATTTCTGACCGAACCTTGTGACAAGTAAAAGAGCCAGTCTTTAGCTGCATCAGCAAGAGAGAAAGGGAATGCTCTTAACTTGATCTGCTCTTCAGAAATTCCTTGTGGCCTCATTGTGGAACAAACCACATGGAATTCCTTTAAATGTTTATGAGGATCTTCACCTGCAAGACCATGAAACTTTGTCAGCAAGTGTATTAATCCAGATTTCAATTCAAAAGCAGTATCAATATCTGGATATTGGATCCCTAAAGATTGGTAAGCAACATCAGGGGTGGCCAATTCCTTAAGAGTTCTGTCTCTAGCTTGCATGTTATTATTATTATTATTTCCAGCTCCATTAGCATTATCAGCTCTATTACCTTCATCAACAGGATCAACAACAGGAATAACAATAGGAGTTCTAGCTTCAGCCATGGTAGGATCTAAATTATCAACAGCCTTATGTGCTCTATTAAGTGTATGCAAGGTTCTCTCTATTTCAGGGTCTACTTCAAGCAATACAAAAGGAGAAGACCTAGTCATACACCATGCAAACAAGTGGCTAAATGCCTAAACACACTACAATGCACAAAAACACAGAAAAACACACAAAATTGATAGAATTTAGCTAAAACCGAAACACATCAAAAACACAAAACAAAGGTAAAAAGACACCAAAATAAGACTAGAAAAGGTATCTAAACATTTTTAAAAATTTTTCTACCACTACAGGATGAAAGGTGGATAAAAATGGAACTCAAAAATCAAATAAAAAAATCTTTAAAAAATGGAAAAGTGATCAAAGCAGTGGAATTTGGCTTAACAAGGAAGACCTCATAGCCAAAGGCTATGACTGTTGGTTGTTAGCCCCTTTTCCTTCAATTGACCAAGTTTCAGGTCAATCAGAGCATAAAATTTTGTTCAGAACAGTAGAACCGAAAATCACTAAATCAAGCCAAACCAAAGGGAAAACAAGGAAAAATGGAACCAAATTAACATGTTTCACACAAGGACAACCTAAAACATTGAGGGGAACCTCAAAGCAAGAAAAACAATGGCCACTGGCCTCAAACAGAATGGATACCTGGCCAAAAAGTTATGGAAAAAGTGGCCAAAACCCTGAAAAGAACAAAAACTCAAACACAAGCAGGGTGAATTAGGGGGAAGTTAAAAGTCAGTTTTACTACTAATAATATTGATTCAAAGATAGAAAAATCCTCGGCAACGGCGCCAAAATTTAATGAGCTGCCGAGGCTCCTCAAATTAGTTAAAGTTTAAGGTCGGTTACCTAAGCTACTTGTAGCATAAGACAGCCCTAAGTCGAACCTAAGGATTGTTCTATTTAGTGAATCATATTAAGAACCATATCAATAGGGGGTTTTGTTTGTTCAAGTGTTTGACAGAAATTAATTGTAAGTGGTAAAATTTTAGGGAAAATAACTAATCCAAGTCTTAACTGATTCTGATTTTAGTCCATCACTTGATTTCCAATGATCCATTCAATTATTAATCATGTTCTTGGCCTTTAAAACATATCAATAAGCCTCTCAATGTTCTATGGATGTCCACTGGTTAAGCAACCAGAATTCGGTTTTAACTAAGACTAAATGAATTAAGCAAACATTCAAGTCCAGTTTTACCTAAGTCCATGATCTAGCCAAGGTAATTAATCCATCTAAAAGCTCAAAAACATTAATTAACCATACAATCCTCTTGTATCACATGCAAACAGAATATGAAAATCCAAATTCGAATTAAGCAATTCAAACAGAATATTTCAGAGGATTGAAGAACTTGATTAACAACTAAATGAATAACAACAACACATAATCTCAAAACCAATAATCAGAACAGCCAAAACCTGGATTGATTTGATGAATTAGCCCTCCATGAAAAAGAGAAGCCAAGTTCTTACAAAATATCTAAAGAGTAAACTTAAAGACTAAGGAAAGTTCAAAAGCTGTCTAAAATATCTAAATGACTTGATATGAATTTTGGCTGCCCCTGTGTGCTGATATAGACCTCCAAAATTACATGCACACCTAAATTTAACTTATGGCACACTTGTTCCCATGGGCCTTAGCTTTAATTGGGCTTTGGTTTGGGCCCATTTGGACTTGTCATGAGGAAGTTAGGCCCATTTAAGTGCCAATAGGTGTCTGGAACCATCAGCCAACTTCGACCGTAAATAAGACCATCTTCAATATAAAATACGGTAAACCTGTCTGCATAATAATTGAAGATCTGTCTGTTAGCTTTCCAATGGTACCAGTTTCAAGTCCATATGAAATTCACCGCTCAAGTTATATCCCAAACACTGCATGTAGGTCAGGATCCTGCGACAGCATGTCTTCTCTGGCTTCCAGGCTGCATATGACCTTCTGGACTTTCGAATTGGCTTTGGAGCCCTAAAATAAAGTTGTAGACAATTCTCTCAGCTTTCCTATAAGATATGACTCAGAATATTTAGACATTGAGAACTCAAGATATGCACGAAACACAGAGACAGCATAAAATGCTCAGTATTGCTGGAAATTGCAATTAGGCACAAATGGATCCAAGGTCATCAAATGATGTCCAAGTCTACTCAATTCAGCCCAAAAGAGGTTTAAAAGACTAAGTATGAGGGATAACTATTGTATAAAAAGTGTGTTCATCAGTTTGCGCTCCTTCTCCTCGGGCGATGTGAAAGGGACTCCTAGGAATGGCTGTGAGGAGGACGGGGCTAATGGGCTCGGGCCTGCTGTAGGTGGCACCTGGGATGGACTGGTGGTCGGAGCGTCAGGTCAGGGCTCCTCGGTGGAATCTGTGGAGGGTCGCTCCGCTGGTGGTGCCTCAGGCACTGCTCGTGGCAGACTGCCGACAATAGCTAGGTAGGTGCCCTGAGTGTCGGAGCGGCACTCGACCATACCCATGGCTCGTAGGGTGTCCATCCCTAAAGGCAGAGGCCGGCAAGAAACAGTAAGAGTGGACTCTTCACCTAGAATATCCAGGTTTCGAGCCAAATGAGTGATCACAGATCCCCCACCGATAGCGCCAAAGTTCCCTTTTTGTAAGCACCCTCTGACTAGCTGAAGGAATGCATAGCCGAGGTGGCAATGATGCTGCTCGTGGATACACCTCAGGTAGAACATGTCTCTCTTGCTCACCACTCCAGTGCTCTCTCGCCTCGCAGTCAATGAATGCACTAAAAGCTTATGTATGAAGCGGAGGGCTGGTGAGCGAAGAGTTAAGGCCTTAGACCTCGTGGCCTGGTATGCAGCCTCAGTGCTGATGGAGCGCCAGTAATCTGCAGGCTCTGTGGATGGTGAGTGCCAGTCCAAGGAGCAGGAGTCTGGGATAGACCCCTGCTCGGCTAGGCCTGCTGCCTCAGTGAACTCGGAGAGACTCATGCTTTGCATGAATGAGCCGAGGCGGAAGCAAATGGTGTTTGGCTCGTCCCAAGTGGAGTGGGAGTCGGTGAAAGTGGCATTGATCTCCACTGTGGCGAGAAACTCTAGAGTGAGCTCTAGGTATGCCGGCTCTCGGATCTCGAAGATGCTGCTCCAGTGGCCGGAGTTGAGAAGTTGGCGCACCTCTTACTCCAAACCCAGCTCCTGGAGTACTGTCCACTCTGGATAGCGGCTGGGCTTGAAAGGTTTCGCTGATAGTTTGGCGAGCCTCTCCTTGTGCTCATCACCCTGGAAGCGAAGAAAAGAGTGCACTGAGGCATCCACGGCTCTGGATCTCCGCTTCTTGGTAGGAGGCGAGGGTGACTCTTGAGGGGTCGGGCGGTTCTTCCTTGGTTGCAGCTTCTCGCGGCACTGCTGCGACTCTTTGGTGCGCTTAGTCATTGTGTGTGCCTGCAAAAATAGAGGAAAAACAGCCAAGTGGGTCGCAAAGATAACCATTCGAACAGCGTCAATGAGACAAAATCAGAAATAAGAGTCTCAAGCAATGCTATCAATGATGGTGTTCACAGGAATTTTCATTTCAGAAATAGCAGTGCCCCAAAATTAACAAATTCTGCAGGTAAACACCTACTGCCTCAACTAGCATTTATCAATAATCTATTCCAATTCCCATATTTTCATAGTTAAGCAACAGCAATCCCACAATCATGGTGCGAAAAACATCCATTTCCCATTAACAGTAAATCAGACTAAATGCCATTTCACAGGATTACTATCCCCTGTAAATTCCTTAGTAAATGCAACGAGGCAAACCCCAGCAATGATATGACAGAATTCAAAATTAAATTCCCACATCAATTGTTCTGAAAACTAAAAGGTGGTGTACACTCCTACTGCTGCAACTGGCATTTATCAACAGTCCATCTCAATGCCTGAATTTTGACAGTTAAGTGGGGGAGCACTATACTAAGAATGCAAAAATCACGATAGCATCCCTACACAACACTAACAACTCTAAAGCACAAAGCATTGTCTATAAAAGCAGCCCTGCACTAACAGTTATCAATAGCCATGATTTCTAATTCAGCAGGCACTCCCACAGGAAGAATTATCACCAGCAGGGTCCACATTACTGGGAATTTAATNTAGCCATGATTTCTAATTCAGCAAGCACTCCCACAGGAAGAATTATCACCAGCAGGGTCCACATTACTGGGAATTTAATTAAATTCTGCAACACCTATCTTCCCCATAATCATAGGTGTTACCCGCAACATCAATGAAGAAGAATACAAAATTGAAGCTCCCCACAGCAAAGGTAATTGTAAGAGAAAGGGAGAAATGAATTCCACACAATCAACAAATTCCTAAAGGCAACAAGGGTCCCAAAATCAACAATATTCAGTAAATCAACAAGCTCTACAACAATGGTTGTCAATGGCAACATTCCAAAATAATAGAGGGCTTTGCCAAAACAGATTCCCCAAAATTAAATCCCAGTTGACAATCCTCACAAGTCATACAAAATAAAATAGGTAATGCAACAGAACTAAATTAAAACAAACCAGGATTAACAATTGAAAATAAAGGAACAACTCATTCCTGTGAGTGGCAGTGATAAACCAGAAATGAAGAGGATAAGTGAACTGACTACTGCAGGCTGATGTTATGCAATGGTGAATTCAATTAAGCAAGAAATTTTTAAGCTTAATGGGAGGGGTTTGGCCGTAAATGGGTGTGGGAGTGCCGGAGGGGTTAGGGATTTGAGAGTGATCGCGGGGAATTGGGGATTTCTGAAGTGAAGAGTGAACCCGCGAAGCAGAGTTTTTGAAGTGTCACTGCAACACGCCCACAACACGGCCGTGTTGTCTGGGCGTGTTGGGGCCTGAGTGTGAACACGGGAGTGAACACGTGTGTGGCAGTGGGGGCGTTAAGGGACACGGGGACAACACACCCGTGTATCGGGTCGTGTTCAAAGAGTGAAAAATTGCTTTACGTGACACGGGGTAAACACGGCTGTGTTAATGGCCGTGTTGCATGGCACGGGGCGCTGAAGTACTTACCTGGAATGGACATGGCCGTGTTCTGGATGGTTTCATTCTGGACACTTGACACGGCTGTGTTCTCCAATTGGAGTCTCTGCAGGGTGCACACTGTGTAGAACACGCCCGTGTTCCTGCCCGTGTTCCTGCATTCTGAGTAGCATTGTTGTGAGACTAAAGCTTGACACGAGGTAAACACGGCCGTGTTAATGGCCGTGTTGCATGGCACGGGGCGCTGAAGTACTTACCTGGAATGGACATGGCCGTGTTCTGGATGGTTTCATTTTGGACACTTGACACGGCCGTGTTCTCCAATTGGAGTCTCTGCAGGGTGCACACTGTGTAGAACACGCCCGTGTTCCTGCATTCTAAGTAGCATTGTTGTGAGACCAAAGCTAAAGCTTTAGTAACACCATTACACCATCCAGACAAAATTTAACCAAAAAGAACAGCAACAAGAAAAATCCAATCATGCACTAACAAAATTAAACTAACAAAGGATAAAGATAAGAACACTATGCTAATGCACTATACAAAAAGAGAAAAACATAAGTTGCTAAGATAAATAAAATGAAAAGTAAAAGAGAAAGGATAGAGAGCTTGGGTTGCCTCCCAAGAAGCGCTTCTTTACAGTCCTTTAGCTAGACTTAGGTAGAGACTCTGATGCTCTTTCAGTCATCAGCTTGACAAGCTGGCCAATTTGAGTTTCAAGGTTGTGGATGGAGGCCTCTTGATTTCTCAAAGCTGTGTCAATGCCTTGGAACCGGCTTTCTGATGCTACCTAGAAAGCTAATCTTCAATGGTGAGCTTCTGTGGTGGGTTAGGAGATTGTTGAAATCCAGGCAAGGGACCTTGTCTTTGCTGCCCTATATTGCTCCAAGCGAAATTTAGGTGATTCCGCCACCCAGGATTATATGTGTTGGAGTAGGGATTATTTGGCACTCGAGTTCCTAAGTAATCCGCTTATTCTACTGCTGGTCCTGAGGTGGTTGCTTGGCATTCGTGATTGAAATGTCCCCCGCCATAACTCATCACAGGTGATGGTGGAGTAGGTCTACCCATATCCTCAATCTTCTTCGTCAAGGCCTCAATTTTTGCCTCTAAAGAGGTGGCAGTACCCACGTTGTGCACTCCTCCTGATTTGGCCTTCATTCTTTGGGTTCCCCATTAGTAATGGTTCATAGCAATGTCATCAATCAGTGTCCTCAGTTGTTTAGGAGTTTTAAAGCTTGTAATTCCTCCCGAAGAGGAATCAATTAGCTGCCTAGTCCCAAAACTGAGACCACTCTAAAACGTTTGCAGCTGAACTCCCAAGTCCAGCCCATGATGTGGGCATTTTCTCAGCAATTCATTCCATCTCTCCCATAGTTCGTAGAGTGATTCACCATCCAATTGCTGGAAGGAGAAAATATCATTCCTAAGCTTGGCTGTTCTTGCTGGAGGGAAGTACCGGCCTAGAAATTTTTCAGTTAGCTCATTCCATGTCTTGATAGACCCTGGAGGTAGTGTCTTCAAACATGACTTTGCCTTACCCCTTAGTGTAAAGGGGAAGAGCCTCAGTCTAATTGCATCCTCACTAGCTCCGTTGATCTTGAAAGTATCACAAATCTCCAAGAAGTTTGTGATGCGAGTATGGGGGTCTTCATCCAGTAAACCATCAAATTGCACAAGCTGCTGCACCATCTGAATGACGTTCGGCTTGATCTCAAAATTATTAGCTGACACTGGAGGTCTTGTTATGCTAGACTCAGTTCCAACAGTTGATGGCCTTCCATAATCCCCCATAGTTCGTGGTCTTTCTTGGTCAGCCATGGTAGGTTCTTCTATGACAATAGGCTCAGATGGTTGGCCTTGCAACAGGATAGCCTTGTTCCTTAATTTTCTCACCATTGTGCGTTCAATTTCTGGGTTCAACTCAAGGAGCTTCTTCTTGTTACTTCGGGTCATGCATCAGAAAGACTAGCTCCTGCTGGGATCAAACACAGGCGATGATAAGAAAGAGGCGCAAGGCTAACCAACAAAAAGAAAAAAAATGACTAGAGTAATAGAAAGTAAATGTTCCTAATATTATACTTCCCTGGCAACGGCACCAAAAACTTGATGTTTACTTTTATGAGCTTGTATTCAATCGAAACAGTACTACAAACATTCTAGGCAAGTATACCTATCGTTTTGTAGAATAGCTTAATTGAGTACGGATGTCGATCCCACGAGGAACTATAGCTATTAGTAATAATCCTTTTTCTATTATCTAATCTTAAAAATTCGGTTTGATAAATGACTAACTAATCTAAAATAATATAAACAAGATAATAAAACAATAACAAAGAATTTGATAGATTTATCAATCGAAGGATAGGTCTAAATGAGAATGCCCCTAGGGCAAGCATTGCACTATCATCTTTAACTCAGTGGGCACCAATACATTACTTAGACTGATGGGAATCCCTAAATTATGCTTTAATCTTTCTTAAGCAATAAGACATCTATTCCTAGGTTAATTGACTGAAATCTCTTCCTAATCAAAACCCCTAAGAAAGCACTAGTTTGTGTTTTATGGATTCCCTTAGTACATTGACTCAAATCAGAGGACTTATGTGAATCCTATCTCTAGTGATTCCAAGCAAATTTCATTGTCTACAAGTGATCTTATCCAAATTACAATTTCTCAATCTATAAAATGGAATATGGTGTTAAATCAATGGCTAGCACCATCAACTCAACACAAATAAAAATCATAGACGATTCCAAGAATGAAAGATGTGTTCCCATTGAATCAAAAGAATCAGAATACAAATGTATTTCTGGGGTTCATCCTATCTAAATCTTTACAAGTTAGTTTATGATAAAATCTAATCAAAACAATACAGAGAAGAAAAGATGGAATCAGATGAAAACTCATTCTCATGAAGTTCTTGCAATGGGTTGATCTTCCATCTTGCTCTTCTTCCAGCCTCTAGGGTTGGACTCCCGCCTCTGGCTCTGAATCGTGTCTTTTAATGTCCAAAAGACGGAGCTCCTTTTTTCGGTGTCTTCGATGCACATATATACAGCTCTAAATGTAGGATTTCACCTTGCAGAAGCTCGAACACGGCCTAGACACTGCCGTTTTCACTTAAGATGGCTGGGCGTGTTGCTTGAAATACTTCTCTGGATCTCGGACACGGCCCGAAACACGGCCGTGTCTCTACAACAGGGGGCATGTTCCTCCTCTGGGTTGTCTATGGACTGAGGACACGGCATCAACACGGGCGTGTTCTTCACTGACCCTGGCCTTGTTCCTCTGGAAACTGGAGAAGATCTCTCTGGATGCTAGACACAGGCATGGACACGGCCATGTCACGGCCATGTTCCCCATTTAGACTTTGAATTCTTCTAATTTCTCTGCTCTTTTGCTCCAGAAATCCTTAAAACTCTTCCTTTTACTCAATCAACCCAAGAAACACCTGAAAACACAAATAAATGAGTTAAGTGCCATGTTTAATGCGAATTTGCTCAAATCCAAGTAGGAATCCATTGATAAAACATGGAACTTAAAGGTCTAATAAACACATATCAAAACTTTACACTGAGAGCTTGAAGTTCAAGGTTGTGGCTAAGGGACTGAGCAGTGTCAATATCCTTCCAATTTCTAATGTGGCGACTTTGTTGACATATCCATCAAATGAGGCAACTTCCCCAGTGTTCGCTTTAATATGGGGAATTCCTCATCAGATGATGCCTTCTGCAAATATGGTACAGGGATATGATTCAAATTCAGCAATTCCTCCAGTCACCCAATCAACTGATGTTGTGCATGTCATCTCACTACCTTTCTCAGGCCCAATTTCTCTGCCTATGAAACCTCCATTCAATCCAAATGAAAATCAATGGGGTATCTACACGTACACCCATCCAATTACTCATTACGCTACACAAGAAGGTTCAAAGATAGTTACTTTAGTGAAAGAGAAGGAAGATTTGAAAAAGGAAAGGTTGAGGGTTGAATCAATGGAGAAAAAGCAAGCACTATTGGAAAAGAAAATTAGGATGTTGCAAGGATCAGGGACATATGGGTTAATGGACATTGATGAACTTTTCTTGACACCTAAAATTATTCTCCCAAAAGATTTTAAAATGCCTGAGTTTGCCCGCTATGATGGAACAACCAATCATCGACTTCACTTGAAATCTTATTGAACTAAGATGTCCATTTGGTAAAGAGATTAGAAGTTCTTTATACATTTTTTCCCATAGAGTTTAACTAGTCCTACTTCAGATTGGTATTAGCGTCTGGATCCCTTCAAGATTCATACATGGAGAGACCTAGCTGATGCTTTCCTCAAGCAGTATATTTTTAATGATATACCCATCTTCACATTTTTTTTCTTTTTCTCTTGTCAAAGTCCTTCGGCAGAGGAGGCATATTTCGCTTTTCCTGCTCAAATCGAATCTAGCCTAGCTAGGTCGAGCCTGTGTCGAGCCAAGTGCTTTCCTTATTTGCATTTTTCTTTTCCTACTTAAATCAAATCTAGCCTAGTTAGGTTGAGCCAGGTGTTTTCCTTGTTTGTGTTTGTCTTTTCTGCTTAAATCGAATCTAGCCTTGCTAGGTCGAGCCTGTGTCAAGCTAGGTGCCTTTAAATTTTGTTAGCTCCCGAGTGAAAGATATCGGTGCTTTTAAATTCTATGGGCTCCCAGGTGAAAGATCTTAGTGCTTTTACATTCCTGTTGGCTCCTGGGTGAAAGATTTTGATGCCTTTAAATTCTATTACCTTTAAACTCTGTTGGCTCCCAGGTGAAAGATCTTGGTGTCTTTAAATTTTGTTGGCTCCCAGGTGAAAGATCTCAATGCTTTCAAATTATGTCGGCTTCCGAGTGAAAGATCTCAGTGCTTTTAAATTCTATTGGCTCTTCGGTGAAAGATCTCGGTGCTTGTAAATTATTGTTGGCTCCTAAGTGAAAGATCTCGGTGCTTTTAAATTCCTATCGGCTCCCGAGTGAAAGATCTCGGTGCTTTTAAATTTTGTTAGCTCCCGGGTTAAAGATCTTGGTGCTTTTAAAGTCATGTCGGCTCCCGAGTGAAAGATTTTGGTGCATTTAAATTCTGCTGCCTATAAATTATGTTGGCTCATGGGTGAAAGATCTTGATACTTTCAAATTCTGTTGACTTTCTAGTAAAATATCTCAGTGCTTTTAAATTTTTTCGGTTCCCAGGTGAAAGATCTCGGTGCTTTTAAATTCATATCGGCTCTCGAGTGAAATATCGCAATGCTTTTAAATTTTGTCGGTTCCGAGGTGAAAGATCTCGGTGCTTTTAAATTCCTATCGGCTCTCAAGTGAAAGATCTCAGTGCTTTTAAATTCCTGTCGGCTCTCAAGTGAAAGATCTTGTTGCTTTTAAATTATGTTGACTCCTGAGTGAAAGATCTCAGTGCTTTTAAATTATGTCAGCTCCCAGGTGAAAGATCTCGGTGCTTTTAAATTCATGTCGGCTCCCGGGTAGAAGATCTCAATGCTTTTAAATTCATGTCAGCTCCTGGGTGAAAGATCTCAGTGCTTTTAAATTCTATTGGCTCCCGAGTGAAAGATCTTGGTGCTTTTAGATTCTTGTCTGCTCCTGACTGAAAAATCTCAGTACTTTTAAATTTTGTTGGCTCTCGGGTGAAAGATCAATGTGCTTTTAAATTTCTTTGTCATTTTTGGGTTCTCCGAACAAAATACATGTTTTTGTCTTTACATTTTGCTTATACTCAAACACAACAAGCGAAAGCTTAACGTGTTTTATCTATAAGAAAACATGCAAAGAGCGGCAACTGTAGACACCGTCTTTTTCCGAGTCTTTTTCATGGTATAAAATTTTTTGAAAAAAAAAGAAGAGATAAATTCTTAATTTCTAATTAGTGATTTTTTATATTGTTATTTGGGCTTTTGTAATGAAGCAATCCCTAGGCCTAATCCATTGTTAGTCTAGTCCACTTATTTTATCTAAGTTCATTTGCCCCGCTCCTCAATAATTAATTTTTTGCAAATAATAAATAAATCAAAAAATAGAAAAACAATTTTGTAAATAAGTTTTTGTATCACTAAATCTAATAGCACCAATAGGAGAACAAGGAATAGATTTCCTCCTCTCCCCATTGATCCAAATCCATACATTATCTTATATTTAGCAAATAACTAAAACAAAAAAGAGAAAAGACTAATTAAAAGAAAAACAATGGAGATGGGTGGTTGAGATTAAAAGTGAGGCAAAAGAAAATATCTAAAGGGAGAAAGAAAATGAATTGATTAAGCAATGAGAGAGGGGATCCAACATAAAGCAAAGGAGGAGAAACACAAGAAAAGGAAGAAAAGAGAGAGAACTCGATACAACAAGAGGAGAGAGTGCGTGAGAGATAGAAGAGAAGAAAGAAGGAGACCGAATTGGGTAAAAGGAAGAGGGAGCAAGCAGGGAAGCAAGAAGGAAGCCTTGAGTATCAAAGGAAAATAGTTGTGGAAGGAAGAGAGAAATAGGTTGAAGGGTCATCATTTTCTTGTCAATTGGTTCCCTATTAGCTTAAATTTCTTCTTCAAAATTTTTTGCAAATTGCAAGTCTGAATACCTAGACTTCCTTTTGAACATTTGCTTAATTCGTTGTGAACAGCATTCCTGCCACTAGTAATTGTAATTTCGGTTTCATGAGTTGGTTGAAATTGATTACTACTCCTATAAAATTCTTGATATATTCTACTACATGACGTTTGTTCAAGCTAGATGGACTAAGTTTGTTTTAAGTTTGTCATGGTTGAAGGTGAAAATGCATGTAGAAATTCTGTTATAGACATCCCTGTGTAAGTGTCTCCAACATGTTGAATTTTATGCATGAGTCTCAGGTCTCATGGATGCGCTATCATGGACTCTGAATTTAGGATGGGTTGTTCTCATATGGTTTCAATTTGCTGAAATTGTCACTGTTTCTAATTATGGTGGTTTCTTTCATTTTTAAATGTTAATGTAGTTGAATATTGTCTTTGTGATTATGAGTTGTGTGGCATCAATTATTGGCTATCTGATTATGCCTTTGGGTATGTTTATACTCTATAAAGTTTTGTGCCTGGACCCATCATGGTGAATTTATATGCATTTGAAGTACCAATCATGAAATTCTTGGTGTTTACTAGGATGTGCCAATTTGTGATTATGCCCTACTTTCATGGCACCCGGTTGGAATCTTTGCCCTAATTTCTAGGTTATATCATGCCATATGGTTGCTGCCTTGGTGCTGCTTTTTGCTTTCGGACGCTTTCACACACAATTCTTGCTAGCAATTTGACTCTACATAAGTAGATAAAAAGTGAAATAAGTAATTAAATTTAAGGTAACAACAACAGGGCAATAGAAATTAATCAAATAATAAAATGAAGGCCTGGTCATTCGAGGCAGGGAGGCAAGGGGGAGCCTAGGCCCCCCAAGCCACTAAAAATTCCTCCTAATAATATGTTTAAAAAAATTATTTTTTGGACCCAAGGATATTGAAGATCATACATAGGCCATCAAAATAAAAGTAGTTGAGTTGCTTTATAATCTTAGACCAACTATAATTTGAAGACTATTGGTTCTTTGTCAACAAGAAGTAACTTAAATAACAAATTAAAGACGATTAGTTTTGCTCTCATCCATATTGATCCTCAAATTTTACAACCCTACTATTTTTATTGGTTTTTTCCTTTAGGTTGAAGAACCTAAAATAAAAAATGAAAATATTTAGCACTTGCTTGGAAAGCATGTGCGTGTCATATAGTGTGAAAGGACTAAAATACCTAAGGTGCTATGTGATTATTCAATTTATATTTAAACATGATAACCACATATGAATATAATAACAACATAATTTACATATGATATCCACATATATAAACTTTGTTTCGAACATAAACTCCATAAGAAGACGGTGATGGGCTTAAGCTGCTATTGAACATGGGCCTTTTTAAAACGCCGCTATTCAGTTCAAGCTTCTTCCTTGTGTGTCTTTGCTCGTGGAGCTTAAAGTTTGGTTTTTTGGGGCCAATCTCAGCGGTGGCGATGGTGGATTTGTGGGCCAATTTCGTGAAGAGAACCATAATATTGAGAAAACAAAAGAGAAGCAAATTTATGTAGACTCACCTCACCGGCACCAGAAAGATGAACATGCCAGCAGTTATAGCAGACAAAGACGATACCACCAAGGTTGAGTGTAGAGGGAATGAGGGAGAGTCAATCAATGAGCTTAGGAATTTCAGAGCGGGTTTGGGGAAAAGAAGCAGAAGCTCCATGGAAGGGAGGAAGGAGGCATGCGTGTATAAATTCAAGCGACCAAAATGGCACTGTTTTGAAAATTGTCTTAAAAAAAAAGTGACAACTTATGAATAACACTAATTTGTAGGGGACAAAACAAAATTTACTCAAATAACTTAGCACAAACTAAATTATTACAAAAACCACCTATCCTCTTCCATGCCACCTACATGTGTCCATTGTTTATTGGAGATGTACTATTTAGGACTTGGGGTACTCGTGCCACTTGTGGCAACAAAGTCGCATCCTTGTTGATAAGTGTAACATCAATTTTGAAAAACCCCGCTACTTTCTTTAGTGCTGACACTCCACACAGGTTCAGTCAGGCATATAGTATTGTATTACCATGTTTTACAGAAAGAAATATACGAATTTCTAAGAAAGATAAAATATATATATATATATATATATGAAAAATGGTGTTTAATTTTCAGCAAAATATGATTGGCAGCATCATCTCAAACGTATGGCTTTACACTGTCATCTTTATTTTGAAAAATCTATTACAGCCTAGAACTTACTATTATTATTACCTGTTAATTTATAATTGTCATATAATAAGTGTAACATTAGTTTTGAGAAACCCGCTATTTTCTTTAGTGCTAACACTCCACACAGGTTCAATCAGGCATATAGGATGCCAGGTTCCTAGAATTGTCCAGAAATCCAAGACAATGCAGAGATCAAAGGCAAAGTGGCAAAGAGGGTAGCTAGCTGGAAAGGAAAACTAATGTCACCAGGGGTAGGGAAATACTTATAAATTTGTTGCTCAGCCTATTCCTCTTTATGACTGCTTCAAGCTGCCAAAAGGACTCTATTGAAATTACAAGTTTGATGAGAAGATTTTGGTGGGGTCAAAAGCAGGAGGAGAGGAAAATTAATTGGGTTAATGGTATAATATTGAAGGGCTAGGTTTAAAAGATGTCAAGGCTATTTTACCTTGCAATGCTTCATAAGCAAAGCTGGAAGCCAAAGAAGGTAATAGACTGTCTTAGGGATGGAGGAGCTTGTTAGAAGGAAGGAGGATTGTGGAAAAACAACTGAGGTGGCAGGTTGATTATGGTTATAATATTGAGACAACCAGTCACGAGATAATAATGATGTCTGAAAATTGATACGAAAATGAGAATGCTGAGGGAGGATCCAATGAAGCTCTGGCACAAAGCAGCTAATATAAGCCAAAGTCTCCGGGAAGGGGAAATTTTGCTGCCATGAGAATTCATAGTCTCACCAAGCCTACACAGATTCATAAGAACTGGAACACTTGATCCAGGTCTTACTCAAAGATTCAGAAAAGCAAGACAATATTACTGTAGAAAGCAATTATAATAGGAATTCTGTCCATAGTCCCTCTGCTAACACGACCCAGAAATCAATGTAATCACTACCCTGAACACCAATAGCACAACATGTACAAGAAGAATCACAAAACAGAAATTTGGACACCAACACAATCTAGAAACATAGAAACCAATCTAAGAATCATCAAACATCAGAATCCAGAGAAATGTCACAAAATGGCTCGATGTTATGCAGAGCATTCATCCAAAGGGCAAAACAGCTGGCACAAAATCAAGTTCTTTTCTGTCAAAGGAAAAAGAAATTATATTGAATATAAGCACAACCAACCTCCAATACCTAGAGAAAATGTTACATCCAAATGAGGAAATGTAAGATGAGAAAGTGACACATGTTTGGCAGCAAAATGAATGCAAACTTTCAAACTACAAAGAAGAGAACAGTGACAGTTAGGAGAATGAAAAAAATGATGATGAGGGAATACTAAGGGAAGTATCTAACCAACTTCTCCAATATAAGTAGATCTTAGCAATAGGCATGCCACACCCCTAGCTGAACAGGAAATTGTGTCAAATTTTCCTCTGTTAACACAGCCCAGAACTCACTAATTACTATCTTCCTCCCTGTAAGACATAGAACACATCATGTAACCAAAAATTCAATACCCCAAAACAACTCAAAAAACAACAGACAATGAGAATCCTATAGAAAGCACTTAATAAAGCCCCCATCCGTAAAAAAATCTCAGTACTCCACCCCTGCTAGCACAGTCCAGCACGCATTATAATCACTGTCTTCCCCCCTGCAATATCAATGACACATCATGTACGAGAACAATCAGAAACGAGATTTCCTTGAAGAGTCCATAAACACAAAAAGCCACATCATGAGTCATCAAACAAGAGAACCCACAAAGGCCACCAAAATACTTGTTCAACAACCAAAACACCACAAACTGCACAAAAACAATTCAACAATTGACCTATACTTCACAGTCATCTCCAAAAGAAAATTTGATCTAGTGAATAATAGAATCATATTATTTTGAGCCACAATCTCCCATTCAAAAAGATATGTGTATCACAAATCATTTTGGCACAAGATCATCAATTCCTGCGAATGAGAAACCAGACGCTTCAACACACGGAAAAAAAATCTAGTAACATAGAAACCAACTCAAGAATCACTGAACATAAGAATCCAAAAACATCAGAATGCAGAGACAGGTCACTCGATAAACAACAGAAACACCTCCTAGAACCAGACCAGCTGCAGAAAAGCAAGTTCACAATTCAATAACTGTACTTCATTATCTAGGCCCAAAAAAGGAAAATCTACGAATCCCTTGCAACGTGTTAGAAGATGATGATGAAACTAGTTAGGAAAAGATAATGACGTCAGAAAAACTAATATGAAAGTGAGAACTGAGAAGTGAGTTGAGGAAGGGTCCCACCAAGCTCTCCAAATTTTAATGAAACAACTAGTCTGAACTAAATACCAGGAAGGGGGAAATTCAGAAGAAGAACAACAAGACTGAAAGGAATTCTTTCAATACTCCAAATCCAAGAGAGAAGTCACCAAAAGGCTTGATTCTGTGCACAGCGTTCAGCGAAAGGGGAATCACCGTTGAAGCCCAAAAACTGAATAACATAGAAAGTTAATAATTTCTCTCGAATTCTATGCCGTTCTAATTAAAGAACTTTCTCTGGGACCTTATCATGATTACCGCTGATTTTCCAACAGTCTTTTATAGAGACTCGCTATGCAGAAGTCCAAGTGCTGCACAGAGAACAAACTCAAGTATAAAACCTACTTCCCCATGATCGAAACCAAGAATCGTCGAACTCGTAAAAGCATGTCAGAATAATAAAATTAAGATACATTGAATTTCAGAAATTCTTCGGATACTCCTTCTGTTAACACGGCCCAGAACTCAGAAATTCGGACGAACAAACAACACAGAAACACAGGAACCAATCCAACAATCATCTAATATCAGAATCCAAAGAAGTCACCAAAAGGCCACAGCATTCATCTGAAATTCCAACAAACTTTTATAAAGCATCACTGAGCAAAATACATGATCGAAACCACAAAATCCATTAATCGAATTAGAACAGCAAAACTTCCAAACCGCAATCATCAGAACAAGAATCGTCCAGAATCATAAAATAAAGATACGTCGAATTTCACGAACCGTAATCATCAAATCAGAAAAACCTCGAACTCTCGATCGAAAGAAAGAGGCTAGTAGAAACCGAATACCAACGGTCGGAAAAAGGCCGGATAGGAGCAAATACATAGATAGTGAATCAGGATAGACGGCTGGGATTAACTGAAGGCAGTGGAAAACTTGCTACGCGACTACGTTCCGGGCCTTTGTCGGTTTATGCAACCTCTTTGAGGCTATAAAAAAAAAAAAAGTGGTAGGGGGTAAGGAACGCGAATAAGATACATTGCCAAAAAAACAAGAAAATTATTATGGAATTATGGAAGTTTTCTAAATATTTTGGTATTGATATAGTATATTATGTCATATAGAGGTGGGTAACAGGCCAGCTCAACTCTATACGGCTATGGGCCAAATTGACCCAATTTTAATCGGGCCACTAGTATTCCAGCTCAGCCTAGCCTACTTCGGTCTGGCATCTTTTTTTTAATATTATTTTTGTCATGCTTATTTTTGAGAATATATGAGAACATATTGATTATGAATCAAATATTGACATACTTAATTAAAATACAAACTCAAATAGACAAATAATAATAAACTGCTAAAGTATTATCAATCACATACTAATTAAAAAGTAGAGTAAAACCCCTTTTTGGTCCCTGAAAAATTCAACGATGGACAAGTTAGTCCCCCAAAAATGTTCGCTGACAATTTCGTCCTCAAATTATGGTTCCGTACGACAAATTAGTCCTCGAAAAATTTTCGCTGACAATTTAGTCCTCGAATTATGGTTCTGTACGACAAATTAGTCCTCAGTTGAGGATTAATTCGAGGACTAATTTGTCGTATGAAACCATAATTCGAGGACTAAATTATCAACGAATATAATTCGATGACTAATTTGTCGTACGGAACCATAATTTGAGGACGAAATTGTCAGCGAACATTTTTGGAGGACTAACTTGTCAATCACTGAATAATTCAGGGACTAAAAAGGGGTTTTACTCTAAAAAGTATTTAGCACAACAATTTAATCAATTGAGTCTTGACTAAAAAAAATTTAATAAATTACTTATGTCCCAAAATTCTTGTATTTCAAGATGAGCATTAGTATGTATGCCAACTAATGTTGCAGGAATAGTCTCTGGTTTACTGAGGTCTACCTGCTCAAAACTAATAAACAAGAGGCAAGATATATGGGGAATCAGAAAGTTGGCAAGATATGTGAAAGAAAAGTATGGGAATCCACCGGTGATTAAGCACACAGTCATAAGTTTGATTTATACTATTGTTATTTTCTTTGGACAAGGCATGCACAAGGATTTTCTTGTAATTGTGTAGTACCAATAAAAATGAATCGAAGATCTTATATAACAAATGTTCAATAAACTTCAAAATGTAGAAGGCTTAAAACCTAGAGATAATAATATTATATGGACATTGATTCACATCAACAAGGACAAGTAAGATACAGAGTGATACACAGGGAAGACGCGGAGAGAATTCGAAAAGTCTGAAACAAAATAGAGGGTGTGATACACACAGAGTGAGCCAAATAGAGAGAAAAACCAACCAATGAAGGTACAAAGAACGGAAATTCCAAATTTTAGAAGGAAAAAAAAGAAATTTGAGAAGAGAATCACATAAATAGGTATCAATATATCCCTTTTTTTTTTTNTTTTTTTTTATTCTTTTTGTGCTAATTTTTCATTTTATTGCCCTCCACACAACACACACCAGTAACTCTGGCCCATCCCCATCCTTTTTTTTTTCAATCTAGTTTCTGGGCAAAATGGGGGGTGGCACCGCGATGGCGGTGCCTCCACCCCATTCTCATTCTCTGTATTTTTCAGACAAATAAAGACCAAAAAGGAAAACAAAAAAAAAAAATTCTTAACAAAAACAACCATAGAAGATAGAGAGAGAACCCATTCCCTCCACTAACTAAAATAAGAGGCAAGGTAGTTCCACCAAGCCATCCCCAAATCCACAGTTTTCAGTAAAATATAACAAAACCTAGAATTTTTTTTAGGGCTTATGCATGAAATTAGAGGCAAAGCACAATAGAAACTCAGTTAGAAAGAAAGCAACTGAGTTACAAAGAGAGAAATTTTTAGAGAGAGAAAGGGATTCCTAGAGAGAGGAAAACTGAGTTTCAGAGAGAAAAATTGAGAAATTTTGAGAGAAAGTTAGGGTAGAGAGGAAGGAATTCGTACCTTAACAACCGATGGTTGAGAAATAAAACCAAATCCATGGGAGCTCTATGTTCCTCTCCACCTGCATCTCTTGCATTTCTTTCCCATCGCCACCCGCTCTCTCTGTTCTCGTTTCCTTCTTTTTCTTCTTTGTTGGGTTTTGTTTATTTTAGTTATTCATATTCATTTAAGAGTAAATCTACATTTGAGTCATCGAAAGATTGGACTTTCAACAAAATCGTCCTTTAAAGATGGAAAACAACAAATTGGTCCTGAAAGATAGAACATCCATAACAAAATAATCCTTCGTTAGTAAAGGCTGGTAATAGGTAATAGAATTGCTGATGTGGTACCGTTAAATGCTGAGGTGGCACGTTAAATGCTTAGGTGGCATTTTTAATTTCCAACATCAGCATATGACATGGATTTATTAAGAATTTTTTTTTGAAAAATACACAATTGGTTCAATGTGGCGTCATTTGGCTATGTTTTTCTGAATTCTCATTTGAGTTGGGCAGCATCTTCCTCCCTTGCTCCGAACCCTAGGTCCAAATTGAAGAACTTTTGAAGACCGACCAAAGCCCCCACCACAGCTGCGTCCTTGGAAGATACTCTTTGCAGGTTCTGTTCGAATTGATTTTGTTATACCTTCTGGTTAATATTTTCAATCCTTGTTACTGCCCTTTAGCTTATGAACTAAACAAAATCCCATTTGTTTCTCCTTTTCCTTTTTTGCTTTCCCAATCCTTGTTATACCCGTGAAGCAATGATTTCAAATCCGTAATGTTATGACCTGTTGGCATTTCCCAATCACACCTATGACCCAGTAAGGTTTCTTTGATTATTGTTGTGATAATTTACTTGACACTTCCTAATTATTGTTGCGACCCAGTAATGAATGATAACTTTAATTTGAGGTTGTGAGAGTGGATTTTTTTTTTTTTAGGTTCTGAGAGTGGATTTTTTTTCCTTATAGTATGGAACTTGAATTTAGCTGCTAATTTCAGCTGCTAACTTTTAAAATTAAGATGCTTATTAAATTTAAAATTTTACCCTTTTCCCCCTTTCTATACTATTTGCAAGTTGTTCGAATTGATTTTAATATGATTGGCAACAAAAGAAGTTTGGTATTTCAGTAAATCAATATTGAAATTTACTGATTAGATATTTAATCTATTTGCTATTTTGATTTACTGGTATTTCAACTGCTAATGTTGCAAGTTTCATTTTCCAGTAATGCGTTGATGTGGTATGTTATTGTTTTGTGTGTGGTGTTTCTTCTTTGCTTTTGATGTTGCTGTGCAATTTAGTATTATGTTGATCTCATTTCCCCATTCCCCCAGTAGATGCAAAATGTACACGATAGATGGGAACAACATTAGCCTATTTCAAAGTTGAGTCTCTTCAATTTATAATCAATCTACTTTCTTCTATTTGTGAAGAACTAGGTAAGTTGCCATTCATTTATTTGAAGGGGTCATTGGAGTTTGTGTCTATTATTATGAATTGTGATTCTACTTGAAGCTTCAATCTTTGAAAGGATATATGGTGTATACTAGTTGAAGCATCCGATAGAAAGTGTGATTTTGGATGTTTTTATTTTTAGGCTTAAATCTTTAATTTTTTTTTTCAAAAAGACAGGTGAAGGCATCTGGGCTGTTACCACAATATTGATTAGTTTTCATGAAAAGATTATAGCTAGTCCTTCACTTTCTTTCCAATCCATTAAGTATGTTAATCAATAATTAGTTATACTCCATCATTGTTTATAGGATTTAACTTTAGTTTTACATATTCTCGTTGGTCTTTTTTCCAAATCCTTAATTAGTTTCTTAATCAGTGTTGCTCTATCATGAGTGGGAAGACTGAAGCTCGATATCAAAACAAGCATGGGCACACTGTGCCTGATGTTAGTCAATTGTGAATACTGATAGTTGTAGTGAGTCTAGTGCAAAGAACATAACTAGCAACTAAGTACCATTTGAATGCCAGTGTAGGAAGAAACCATTGTTGCTAATATCATGGACTGAGAAGAATTTTGGACGTCCATTTTGGAGAGTCAATATTCTTCGTGCGATTTGGAATACCAATTTGCAGTCTAAATTGTTAACTGAATTTTTCACTTATTTGTAGGAAAATGTATTAAAGAGAATTTGTTACTAATATGCAGTGAAAATTGTTCATGCAAGATTCCTCTGTTAGTTGTGGTTTCTTTTAGTGGCTTGATGAGGGGAATGCAATGGTGAATGAGAGTAGACTTTTGGAGCAAATGAGAAAAAAGTGCAACAACCATGAGAAGAGAATTAGAAGATTGAAATTCTTTTGTTGTGTTTTGGCTATGCTATTGGTTGTTATGGTGCTTAATCATCTTGTATAGGGGTAGTTCATAACTATATAACTTTTTAGATGAATTGTATTAGTTAGGTAATGACTTGTAAAATTGTTAAATTTGAATTATGCTAATTATATTAGTATAAATTAGTGTGACTCTAACTGGTGTATAACACTTCAGTTCCTCATAAATTGGGCCAAGGTTGATCCTTAATTGTTCAAGATATTCCTTTCAACTTACTTTTTTAAGTGATAAGTATTTATTTATAAATTAACCTAAAGCAACTTAGCGTATGTTTGACTTAACTATGAGAGAAAAGATTTTGAATGAGAATTAAGTTGATTTTGATTTTGAATGAGTATTTATTTATGTGCAGGAGAGTTAAAAGGGTTAAAACTAAAAGCGAATCCAAACAACCCACAAGAAACAACCCCCTAATTTTTCTATTTCCTACTTCAATTCATGTGTAAGAGGAGCAAATTAGATTTCCTACCTCATGCCAAAACAAAACACTGACCCACTCAAGCTTCAGGGTGCTTGAAGCTTGGAATTTGGTTCCTTCGATGCTTGCAAAATGAAGGAGAAACCGACCCTACTGGACCTTAAAGACGTTGGAAGGAAGCCTACTTGAGGAATTTGAATTAGAGAAGAATCAGTAACATGAAAGGAAACAAGTGCTATATAAGAAAATTATTTGAAAGAAGAGAATATTTCTCAATCAGAGATATGATCATCTCAAATCAGGTCTTTAAGGACTCAAATCAAGCAAGCAGAAGCACAACCCATTGACAACGGTCATCTTTAACCTTTTGCTATAAAATTTGAAGACCCAAGGTCTGGAAAGGAAGAGAAGATAATCCATTGAATCAGTCAAAGAAAAAGCTTTGTGTGTGAAGCTAGTTATCTATCTTTTCTATCAACTCTGTACTACTTCTGTGTAAAACCTTTGAGAGAGTTGTTTATCATTGGGTGCCATACAAATATGTGAATTTGTAACATATTTCATTGAGAAATATGGGGAGTGACTTCTGTCTTTGTTTGACAGAATAAGAGAGTTTCTAGTGAGCTTTATAAAGAAACTAGAGAGAGAAGTTTTCTGGTTAAGCTTGTTGTAAAAACTAGTACTGTAAACAAAACTTGGAGAAGCTTGAAAAAATAACATTGATAGTAGAACCCCAGTCTTGGAAGAGTGGACGTAGGCTATGTTATTGGCCAAACCACTATAAAAATTCTAGGCTAAGTCTCTCTACCCTTCTCTCTTTTATTCCGTTGCTATATGTCTTTAAATCAGATGCATAAATAGCTCTGTTGTTCTGATCTTGTTAAGCTTACTGTTTCTTGCCTTATTAATTGTTATATTCTTATATGCAAGAATTTATTTTTACAATCTAAATGGCTATTTAGTTCATGTTCTGAGTTTTCATATTCTGATTAATCTCTGTTAAGTTATTTTTGGGTTTTATAATAACCAGTTCTAAAATAAGTTTTGAATATAAACTTGTTATTTTAGAAATTGTTTTAATCTGTAATTCTGCATTATAATTGTTTTTATCTCCTATTTACCACCCCCGTCTAGGAGCATACCTACACTCTCATCATTCAAACCTGAAATCATTTGAGCTGAAGTACACTTTATAAGTTTGTTTGTTCATCATCAAAACAACACCTCGGGGCCAATAATAATTTCTAATCCAGAGGTCCAAACAAACGGAAATTAGTTTCCACCACATGAAAAATCCTTAAGGCTGTCCCTTTTCACTTAGCAATCCAGCATAAAAGAGGATAAACTTTCTATGTTGTGTACAAAACCACGTAGCTGCATGCAATGCATACACAATCACCGTATTTAACTCTTAAAAAAACTTGCTTAATCAATATTAAAAAAGAAAGAGAAAGAAGAGAAAATGAAACCCTCATTTGGAACCACACTTGAGTGACTGTATATAAGAATCGACTGGCAATTCGGCAACCATATGAAGCCAGAAGCCGAGAGAGAGAAATCTTAGCTGCCTCTGTATTCTATGAAAAGGTAATTTCTTCCTTCGACCCATTAATCGTTGCAAATTTGATGCACCAAAATAGCCCCTTGCAGCTTCAGGTTTTGTTGCAAGGAAATCACGAGAGAAGGTTGTCATTCGAGGTGCAAAATTTAGTCTTGGCATCAACATATGAGCAATGAAACTAGCATTTGTCTAGCCCAATTTTTGTTTTTGCGCAATAATCAAAATTAGTTTAGTTGCTATTGGTTTTGATTTTGTCTATGTAGTGGAGTAATAGCTTAAATTAGCGAAGCAAAATGATGAAGTCATTTTGATCTGAATTTGATGTGGAATATCTGTTTCAGTTAGGTCTTCAAAGTTCTCCTACTGCTTTACTATACAGTGTAGTTAGGTAGTTTCACTGGCTTTGATATTTTGTACCCATTTTTTGTTCATTGGTCTGCTGGTGAGGTTCAGAATCTTATTGCGTCAGCTTTTTTGCCCAAATCTTAAGGAAATATGGGTTTTTCTGGCTTTTACATCTGATATTGTATATTCAGAATTTTTTTGGCATGCCCAAGTGGCCATGTTGATGGTTTCCTGAGACAAAACTAATGTAGCAAAAAGCAGAGCAAACTGATGAGGTTTATAATATCTGAATTGAGATGTGGAAACCTTTATCAATGCTCTTCAAAGTTCTCTGATTGCTTTGACTGCTGTTGCTATTAATGTGTTTGTTATTCTAGATTAATAATAGTTGTATTTCAAGTTTAAAGAAGCCAAACCAAAGGTTGTTCTTGGTTGTTTCTGTGATAAGTTTCTCAGGAAAATCAAATAATCATGGTAGACCTTAAGCTAATGGAAAGTAGTTTCTCAGAATCCTGATAATGAATTATATAGATTCATGTATCATGTAGGATACAGAGTCCTGTTGTGGCCTAGATTCTTATATGTAGGTGAAGTGTGTTCTTGAATCCCATCTTCCTGCTAAAGATTCAGTTAACCAAGCACGAGCACCAAAATTCGTAATCTGATCTGCATTAATCTGTCTGATTATACGAGCATGGTGCAACAAAAATATCTTTCTTCCCTGGTTCTTTGTTGCTTTATTTGTCTCCATGAGTTGACAGATGAGGCAGAACTGGTGAGGACATGTGGACTAAGTTCAACTTCTAAAGGTTATGGGACAAGCTGCTAATATTTGTTTTGGGTCTTAAAATCAACTATTATCAGAACTTTATCTGTTGGCATCACTTGAAAACTTGTTTGGCAGTTTCAATATTTGCTTTATAGTATCTTTTTCTTTGAGAATTGAGATATCTCCGTACTATGACTTTGGTTTGGTTAGCTATCATCTGATGAAGTTGTAAAGATCACACAGAAGACTTGAATCAGTGAGCTTGTCTCGAGTCTGGTAAACTAATTGTACTGAAAACACCTGAACATCTCAGGACTGTCATCTAAATCCTTAGACAAGCTTTCCTCTACACTTTAGGTGGAGCCTAGTAATTGGCCCTCACCCTGAGGTGGCTTTCGAAAGTAAATTGTGATGTACCCTTTAGCTGTTGATGGTGCTCAGAGGTTGATTGGCACAGATATTAGAGTTCAATGGGGGGAAATGCTCATTCACTGCTAAACAGGACTCCTTGCCATGTTACTCATTTTAATGTAAAATTGCCAATTCCCAGTGGCATTGGCTTCTCCTTGTTCAGAGCTTTATGGTGACCTGTAAATATGAGTATCAATTTTTTTAGTTAGGATTTCTCTTCATTGGAATGAACCTGAGATTGAAGTGTTCAACGTTAGTTATTTTTTCTTTCTCCTTCTTCCCTCTCCTTTTTTGAAACAGATGTTGCAGTACCTTGTTGGAATGGAAACTGTCTTTGTAAGGTTCAAAACATATCGTCTCTTTGCTGTGTTGAAACAATTTAGTGTAGTAGTACTATGGTTCCATTAGGCCATGAGTATTTTTGTGATCTCCATCTAAAAGTAGATTCATATTGATCTTGAGTGATCAGTCGTTGGAAAACATCCTCTTCCTTCTTGTAGACTTGCATATTGAAATTTCATGAACTGTACTCATTTACCACTTGTAAAGGATAAAATAAAGGAATAGTTTATAATACCATTGCAAGGAACCAAAGCATGAACAAATGATATTGTTTATCAATTTTTGGGATTTTCTTCCCTGTTTTTTCCCCTATTTATGAAGGATATATATGATTTTATGAAAAATTTAAGTACACATAACACAATTATTCTAAAAATATCTTAAAGAGGTTGAAGTATCATGTTCAAATCTCCATTTCTTATATCCTTACCTAAAAGAATATAACTCTATCTATCCAATAGCAAAACAGAAAAATTTTATATTAGATATTTGGTGCTTTTTATTTACTACTCCCTCTCTTTTTTAGCACACATCATTTCTTTGTAACCAAAAATAGGATGCACTTTACATGTTTCAACTAAATAAATCAATTGAATTTCTAAAGTCGTGTTTTCTTTTTAATTTTTTTTGGGGGATTGCGGTTTGACTATATTTCCTTCTATATTAATAGAAGGAAAAAAAATATAAAAAACAGAAAAGAGCATCACAATCCCAATTTAGAAAAGACCAGAAAGTTGAAGCTAAACTTTACCCCAAAAATATTTCTGCCAAATCAACTAGAAGCTATTGTTGACGATCAGCTACAAGTACACACACAATATAATATATCACAAGAAGAAGTTTTAGTTCCAGCTTGATCCCTATAGTTATAACCAGTTTTCGGAATATTTTCCCTGGAAGGTAGTTTTTATGGCAGTTCAATTGCTCTCATTGTTTTTCTTTTATTGGACATAACCAGCTGATCAATTCCTCTTAACCATTGAAATTCAACAAAAATTTGTCAAGACATGGACACCAAAATGGTTATTTCCCTCTATAAATTGTGGGGTTTCAAGATCAATCACCATTAACTTCACATATTCAAACAAGTAAGAGATGGAAAAATTCACATTCTTGTTTTTGGTTTTCTTCTTCATTGCTCACCAAGTTCTGACCACCAATGGTAAGGCTGAAAATCCCCTAGTGCCGGCAGTGTATTTTTTCGGTGACTCGGGGATGGATGTTGGAAACAACAACTATCTACAAACAGCTGCAAATGTTAGTCGTTGGCCCTCCGGAGTCGATTTGAACAACCAAACTGGCCGTTTTTGCAACGGTAAAACCATTGCAGACTTTTTTGGTAAGTTTGGTATGCTACCAACAACACACACTTGTATTTTCATTATTTATTTTTCTTTTCACATCCATCAAATTATTACATTGTTATCATTACTAGTATCTCTATTACAAAGTTCTAGTCATATATGCATAATTGATTTGATGCAGTTTTTATATATTTTTTTCTGTTTCATTATAGCTATTGATTTGGGCTTACCAATGGCCCCTGCATACTTGAGTCTCAATGAGTCTACAAGAAGCAAAACAACAACAGGGATAAATTATGCATCGGGCTCATGTGGAATCTTGAGTTCAACTGGAGCGGTAAGAAACTAGTTTGAGTCTATACTTAATAAGTTTAAAGAATTTAATTTTTTTTCAAGTAAATACTTTAATAATTAAGATTTCATTTTGACGGACAGAGAATATAAAAGAGTTTTATATAATCATCCAATCACTTGTTGCCTTATTTTATTTGTGTAGCCTGGTTGTTTGACGTTGCATCAACAAATTGAATATTTCACCTCGACTGTGAAGCAAGATCTGCCTAAAGCTATAACAAGTAAGGAGGAACTAAAACGTCATATATCCAAATCCATATATATCCTCATTATTGGTGGAAATGATTTTAGTTCCTTCGTGAGCCCAACCATGGTTCACCTCAATAAAACGCTCAATTCTGGTCATCTAGGAGGAATACCTACCATTGTGATGCAAAAAATGACTCACATACTACTCGAACATCTCACTCACCATCTTAAGGTAAGCTATCTTTCTTAATATAACTCTACCTATAAACTATAAAGTAAGTATAAATTAATTAACGACCATTTATTTAACTAAACTAATTAACCCTCTTCCTTAATTTCATAGACACTATACCAACTAGGAGCTAGAAAGTTTTTGGTGAGTGACAACTACGGTGGGTTTGCGCTTCAAGAAAGAGTAAAAATATTCAATGGCTCAATATTCACATTCTTTGACAGTCATAATATAGCCATAGATGTCAAAACTCATCCCGCAAAATTTGGTAAGTAAAATATTATGAATTTAATTATACATATTGTTATATAATTAATTATAATTAATATACATAATACATATATGACATATGCATTCCTTAACTTAAATTGGTCACTTATTTATATATATGTTCATGTGTATGTGCAGCATTCAAAAATGTAAATGACGCTTGCTATAATGAAAAATTGAATTTTTTATGTGATAATCGGAGAGAGTACATGATGTGGGATATGGTTCACACCACTGAAGCTGCGAACGAGATTGGGGGAAATGATTGCTTTACTAATGCTTATGGAGGGAATACCTGCAAACCTCTCACTCTTGAGCAGTTGGCTCAAGCACCCTGAAATTTTATTCACAATTCTTATGTGTAGCTCCGTAAATTCTAAACATATATGGTGGGTTTAATTAATTCTCAATTTATATCTCAAGATTTAAGATTTAACTGCTGTATATATCTTATTGCCACAATTAATTTCTAATAAAGTTTGATTAATTAGTATTGCTCTCTTATTGCTATTTACTCTTATTTTGTTGGATCCGATTATTCTAAAGTGATGGGTGTACTTTATTAAAATTAATTTTTTTACAATAAAAAATGCATGATAATTAATTACTCTACAACTGGGATGAGCTATTATTGCTCTAGGGTCTTGTTATGGAAACACACACAACTATAATTTTGTGTCGACGAGCAATTATGAGAACCTATTTTTTTGTCAAATCAAGGCCTCGAACATATGACATTCTCTTTAATGCGAAAATCTTGTGACCATATACTCTATAGCCTGGATGGCTCCTTCTTAAAAACTCTCCTTTCATGTTCAATGACTCAAACAATTGTGCAGATATAACTTATTTCTTATTTTTTTTTTTCTGAACAACGATTATTGAAAGGGAAAATTTTAAAAATGAAGAACTAGATTATAAAAATAAAGTGTTTAAGATCGGGCTAAAACATGGATTTTTGAAAAAAGAGGGTCCTGCCCCCTTCTCCTTTTTCGTGTTAACAGTTAAATTTCAATCTATAGCAAAATGTTTCGTTTTATATTTGTAAACAATTGTGTGTTTTGGTTTTGGATTGCAAATGTGTAATGAAAGCAATGTGGAATGTAAAATCTAGTTCTAGAATTTCACTATTCAACAGTGAGTAAAATCACAATCAATCAGAATCTTTTGAGCATTAGAAACATCAAACAATTTATCGTCGCTTCACTTATGCTTGATATGTGACGAGGGAAAGGGATAGGACAAACATTATTTTCTTTCTGGCCATGAATATGGATGTTTGTTTGGTTATTAATAGCAGAGAGTATTGGAGTTGCAGTGTGGAAGGTCAGCAGGGGCAGATCCTTTAGAATCTTCTATCCTTGTATAGAATTGGAGTTTAAGTAGGAACCCCGAGAGAAATAGAGGGGAGAGGGAGAGAGAGAGAGAGAAAGAGTAATTAATTTCATGCTAAGAGAAAGAAAGAGAGAGAGTAATTAATAGTTATGCATTTATTATTTTTAAAAAGATTAATTTTAATAGAGTGATATGTAATTATCTCAGCCCTTGAAAATAATAAGGATGAGGATAGTTTCACTTTACTCCTCTAAAATGCACCCCTCACTTTAGGGATCTAGATTTTTTTTTGTCTCTATCTTAATTGGCATTAGTTTACGAAGGATTTTTTTCTTTCCTATAATCACATATTATTATTGTCCTAAAACATCTTGGGCGAAGAGCAGCCAAAAAAGAAATTTTGGGAAGGTGACAAGTGTGCAAAAGAAAATAATGTTCTAATTATTTGCTCAATTTTCACCTCACTTTCAATATTATTGTGACTGAAATGGAATAATTTATTAAAATTAATAAGAATTCTAATGGTGATTGTTTCCTTTTTTTTTTTTTTTGGTTTACAAGAGAACGAAACGGGATGAGAAAAAGAGAAGAGATTTCATAACAGGAATAAAACTCCTTACATAAATCCTTTGGTTTGTTCTATGACCAAAAAAGGCATCATTAGTCTTACATACTCATAAAAAACTCGTGATGAGAAACTTCTCATTATTTTCTAATTAATTCCATTACATTTTATTTATAGGCAAACTTTCTGTTCTGATATTAACATATTGTTCCTATCTTAGAAATTTTACAGTTTACAATTAGTTTTTTTTCCCCCTCAACAGCAGACCACAAGTCTGAGAATTTGTATCTTTTATAATTATAAACTCGTTTTAATAGATAAATTTAAAAGTAATAAAATGATTCACATTAATGGTTGTTTGACGTTTTGAAAACAAATCAGATACTTTACCTCAACTGTAAAGAAAGATTTTCCCAATGCTATAAAAGAGTCCAGAGGAACTGAATCGTCGCGTAGCTAAATCCTTATATATCCTCATGATTGGCCCAAATGATTTTAATATCAACCTCACCCTAGCCTATCAGAAGCAATGTTGAATGTATAATGAAATATAGGGTCATATGAAGAATCTGCATAGAAGATGCTAGTTCGCCCAAGAGGAATTCTGCAAACACTTCTGGATTCAACTTATCCTTTATTCCATTGAGGTTTTTGAAATATTTTAGTTCATAATCATTTGAACCAAGAGAAACAAAATATATGGACTTGGATAGGAGCAACCTTAGACCCTCTTCATGAGTCTTTATCTTAGCTGGGGGATTTTTCTCAACAGTTGTGCTGAAGTATTCAATTTGTTTGTCCAGAACAGACAAGAGATAGTGAAAGACAAAGAATAATTAGTTTTAAAGCAAAATTTTCCCAAGGTACTAAGAAGAGGAAAGAAAAAACTTAAAAGTTTGGGTTTCTTACTTTTCCAGTCTCAGGTAAGATTCCTCATGAGGAAGATGCGTAGTTCATTCCAGTGATTGTATCGCTTCTTTTAAGCAGAGAACCAAGTATGGAGGGAGAAATGATAAGCCTAACAGTGTAGCTGCAGAGAAGTGAACTTGAACACTTGCAACATAAATCAAATTATAGTAGTGTTGAGGAAGTGAGAAAAAAGATGAAGGATCTTTTGGGAGTATTACCAAGACAATCAGCAAGTGTTTTTCCATTGGTGAATGATACACTAAAAAGTGTATAAATTAAATCCTTGCGATAAATATTATCATTATTGAGTGTAGTAGTAGGCAAGGGTCATTCCTGCAGAGGATTGTTCCTAATTAAGAAGTTATTGCCTCAAATATACACTAAACTAATAGCAAACAAAATTTCAGGGGATTTAGAATTGATTTGATTTGTTAACTAAGTAAAACAACACAAAACAGAAAACTGAAAATTGCAAAATCAAATTTTAGAAAAGTTTGAAAATATGATGAGAAACATGGTTAAAGAACCATTCTCCATCTCTAAACATGAAATATAGCCAATAATCAGAATTATCTTTCACTTTTTTTTTTTTGTTGAAGTTAACAACTCTAAGACAATCACGAGCTCGATTATCTTGATCTTTCCTTACTTTGTTGTTAAGTAAAACAAGCTATTTACTCAATCTCTTTTTCATTAAATGACCTAGAACAAGCTCTCTAAATTTAATTTAATGAAAGCAATTAATCAAGAAAGATATAGGTTGATTCAAGAAATAAACACATATGCTCGGTTTATTAATCTTGAGTGATATCCCACACGCAATCAATTAAAAATCTCCTGTAATCTTTTATCACAATTTGCTACTTATGTTTAGAAAACCTTGAAAATTACAGATAAAGACTCTAACCTAACAATCAGATTACTATCATGCTCACTTAGTTGTGCATCCAAATAAACAAAAAGGTAATCTTTAATCAAAAAAGAAATAGTAGAAGAACATCAACAACTTCAAAAGAAAAATGAAAAGATAGTTTCTTGAAATCAACTAAAAATCATTTCTAGGGCTTTCAAATCATCCTTAATCAAAGAAATAATTTAGCTACACATGTTTAAAAAATTCAAGGACAGATCCATCAAAGAAAATGAAAATAAAAAGAAAAGAAGGCCCAAAAAAATAGAAAATTGAAGAGTAAATCTGCCAAATACCGTATCCTAAAAATTTCCTTATCTTCCAGCTCACTTTTGGCCTTGAAAGATTCTGAATTGGACTTTACTTGTGAGACATTACTTGGTAGGTATTTGAATAAGCTTTCCAGAGCCTTTTGAATCACCTCAATTAGAGTTCTAGAACGAAAGTTATGCTAAAACTAGGGGTGTGAACCAAACCAGCTAAACTGATTAAACTGACCGAACCAAACTGAGAGGGTCAGTTTAGTTTTTGGTTTCTATAGCTGAAAAACCAAATGAGCCGGTTCGGTTCTCGGTTTTCATGAAGAGAAACCGAGGTTGAACCAAACTGAACCGAAATGCACAATACAACACCATTTTACTTAACCCTCTTCTCTCCATCTTTAACTCTCCCCCAAGTCCTAAAATCATAAATCCCTAACTCTCTCTCTCTCACTCTCCCGGAGTTCCTTCACTCTCGGTCTCAGTGGCTACTGGCAACAGTGACTTACGATGGGCAAACACCATGGTGGAGAAAGAAAACCATAAGCTAGTGCCGATCTGATGGAAGGGAGGCCCTCTAAAATTATCATTCATTCGATGTTCAAGAACCCATATATCAAATCCAATGAATACGAAGGAACAAGCAATTGTTGCCCAAAGATCCCACGTTATTGGCTTTAAGAAGGCCCACACATTCCTCTTCCTACTGTCTATTACTAGAACAACCATTGTTACACCTGAATCTATGTAAGGCAGTGTGAAATCCACGTAGTTGGATCTGTTTGTAATAATCATTGTGTCTCCCACAACTGAATCAAACTTCTGTACATCCCAAATATTTTCTATGAATATGAATTAGAGAAATTTCTAACACAATTTCTTGGGTTTTATTTAATTGACAAAAACAAAGAGTGCAGGACAGGGGAGGAGACAGAGAGAGAATTAACTTGACTTACCCCAAAATAGACTTGGTTGATCAATTCATCGTATGTTCCAGCACTCTCACCATTAGGCTTTGCGAATGGGATGAATTTGTATAGTACAACATAAGGTAATATTTCAAGCACTTCCTTAAAGACATCGATGCAGAATCTAGTTCCATAACGTCTTACCTTCACATATTCATCATAACCACCACCCTTCACTGGAACTCCTATTCTCAACTTCTTCCCATTTGTAGGAGTTTCCCAACCCTTTGGAACAGAGTGACTATCCCCTACCCATATAATGGATCCTAGATTGTTCTTCGAAGTAGAATGTGTTTGTGAAAGGGGGCTAATCAAGTAATTCTAAAGTTAATGTTCACTTTTACTCTTTCCTTGCAAAAACCGACTAAACCAATACAATTGGACCGGTTCGGTTGAGTTTTACTCTAAAAAATTTGAAATCAAACCGATATGATTTGGTTGGTTCAGTGTTGATTTAGGGTGTAAACTGGAATGATTAAACCCCTAGCTAAAACTACGGATAATTGTCCAGCCAAAAATAGGAAACCTTGAAATAATGCCAATTTATAGCTTTTCATCTTCTTTCCATTTCTTTGGCTCAAAAACTCTGTCACAGCATCCCCTTTGGGAGCGCAAAGCGGAGTGGCGAAACCCTCAACGAGAAAAGTAAAAAGATAAGTTCCATGATATGATGCAAAAGAATTGAGTTGCCACCAATCGTTTTATTCCATTTTTAACAAAATGAAATGGTGCAATTGGATGCCTAAAAAGGGGAAGGTTTGCATTTTCAGAGCTTGGATTCGGGGGTTGATTACTCGTAGGGAAGGTATTAGCACCCTACAACGCTCATTCTTAGAACAGTTACCTATTTAATCAATTGTTATCTTTTCTAAACGAATTAAATTGGTCCTAACAATGTGTTTAAAATGAAGTAATATTTTGTTAGGTCCTGCCAGTCCTTCTGGCGAAACCTAAAATTATGCCTCAAGATTATTAGGTGGAGTTCGTGATTGTCATTACAATCATCTTCCAATCTATTCCGTCATAAGCAAGTTTTAACATTTTTATTATCTAAGTAATAACTAGAAAATGTACGAAATGTAATTTAATATGCATGTTAGAAAATGAGTTTGAAATTTGTGGAAAAAGATTTTTATTAAAGGTCTTTCTTTAACTCGCCAGTACATCTAGAAAGGCCAAAGGGACACTCCTCACCTCTGGAATGTTAAGGAGTCATTGTCATCACAGCTATCCTCAATTATTCCCTCATCGGCACTTTTAATCAAGACTTTAAGATAAATAAAAAGTATGATATTATGCATAAATAAGAGTTTTTTTGGAGAATTATGCATAGAAAATATTTCTTTTAGGAATTAGTCTCAAGCCTCGCCAGTACCTCTGACAAAACTAGAAAAACCCCTTTACCTCCGGAATGTCAAAATGTCGCCATCATTATGACTAATCTTGATTATTCCCTCATTGATAATATTATTCTAGCATATGTAAAAACAATGATAGAATGTAATGATATGGATTACAGTGTAGCAAATAATACTAGAAAGATAGTAATTGAAAATACAAAAACAATATTGGAAATTTTATTGGTCACACCAGTAAATCTGGCATAACCAAAAAAATTTATCCCTCACCTCAGGAACATTAAGAAACAATTGTCAACACAATCATTCCCTAATTTAATTCGTCGTCGGACTTTGATTTTTGTTAAAAAAAAAGAATTGAGTATAATATGAAAAAAATGAAGCTTAATAAATAAAACTAAAAAAAATTAAGATTCTTAATATAAAATAAGAGTAACAATAACAATAAAAGAATTTATAAAGTAAATAAATAAGTTTAAAATGGCTCAAAAATAAATGAAGATCCTAAACACACACACAAAAATAAAGATTTAAAAATAAAATGAAGGAAAGCCCAATCAAATGCATCACACATCATAAAAATAAACCAAAAAAAATAAAAAATAACCTAGCCCAAATGAAGAAATGGCCTAATCCTAACAAAACAAGAAATAAAACACACAAATGGGCTGGCCCAATTCGGCCAGCCCAATCAGCAAACCAATTGATCAAAAAATGCATGATATTCGGCCCAGTCCAAGAAAAAGGGCTGAAGTAGTGTGGCTGATTGGCCCATTTCGGCCTTGGCCCAACAGCAAACTCAAATCAGCATTGGTTTTATGCAGCCCAACAGGAATGAAACAATGGTTGGTCCAAGAAAAAGGCTAAAGTAGTGTTACTGATTGGCCCATTTCGGCTTGGCCCAGTAACAAACACAAATTAGCATTTCCTTGATACAAGCCTAGCAAGAATGAAACAAGCATTGTGCCCTTTTTTTTTTTTTTTTTATTATATGCATACTGGGCCCATGTACCAATTAGCCAAGTAAATGAGATAAAAAAGAAACAAAAGATGTCTTAAAAGATTGGCCCATTCGACCACACTAACTAGGAAACAATAAAACAAGTGTAATGTGTAAAATGAAGGCAATGAACCAGAATAAGAGCTATACGGCAAGGAGAAAGAAAAAGGAAAGGGGAAATGGAGAGCAAGAAGGAGAACACAGGGGAGAACTTCTCAAATTTCAAATCAGTGACTCAAGAAAGTGGTAAGAATCCTTCCCTCTCTTTCATTCCTTCCCTAAAAATCTCTAGTTCTTTCTCTAATTTTCCCATTAGGTGTTGTTTCTCTCTCTAGAAAATGGGTCTCTCTCTCTCTCATTCGGTTTCTCCTTTTTACTTAGGTTTTCCCCTTCTAATTTGGCCTCCATTATGCTTCAATCTATGATTCCATGCATGCACCTAGAGATTTTAATTTCTAGGTTTTGCTCTCTTCAACAAATTAGGGATTTGGGAATTCTCTCTACTTTGGTGTCTTTATTGGGTTCTATTTTATATATGAAAAATGGAGAATGGGCATGGGGTGGAGCCACGGTGCCACCTCCCTTTGTTGCCCGAAAACCAAAATGAAAAATGGCAAGTGATTTTTTGTTTATATATAAAAAATTGTGGGTTAAATTTGTGCTATGTGTAGTACTTAACTAACAAGAAAATAAAATATTTACCACAACAACAAAAATGCGAGACGGTATTAGTACCTGAGATGATGAAAATTTTGGAGTTTCCCCTTTGATGAGGTACTGGATTTTTCTGCTTCTTGCTATATTGTGTTTTGGAATTTTAATCTCTATTTGTATCCTTTCTTGTGTATCACTCTGTGTGTTGCTTGTTTTAGAGTTTCAGTTCTTTTTCTGTGTTGCCTGTGTCTCTTTTTATAGACCCATATTTGTGCAAGTTGCATTGATGAGAGTTGATGATTTCCTGCTTTCAAGCTGCAAGAGGCATGGTTTGAAGCGTGGCTGGACTAGTGAACAGCAAAAGCGGGTTGCTGCCTTGCGTGTTGCTTCAAATGACAATTATTTCTCCTTTGCCTTTTTTTTTATTATTATTCATTTCTAATAATAATAATAATAATTTTTTTTGGTACTTTTGTGATTTTTGTTAGCATTTCATCATTTTTAGCTATATCTGCTTTATTTTGTAGTATTAAAATGTTTCAATTGAATACATAGAGATATGGTTCCAAAGACCATTCCAAAAATAATCCATGTACAAATTTGGGTGTTAACAGCTGCCCCCCCTCTGCTTGTCTATTTATATATAAATGACGAGCAAAGGAGTTGATCCAAATTTGTATGAGGTGTGAAATGAAGGGTTCGCGGAAATAAAAAGCAGTACTCACACAAGTTAAGCACGACTAAATATTAGTCATAAAAAAAAAAAAAACCAAAAGAAGACCTAGACAATCTAGGCTTTACCCAGCCAAAGCTGAATTCGATTTAATAACGAGAAAATAAAATGGTGACCTAGACAGGCTAGGTTCGATCCAGACTAGCTAAATTCGATTTAATGGCGAGAAAAATAAACGGCGAGAAATATAAATAATGACCAGGACAGGCTAGGCTCGATCCAAACATGATAGATTCGATTTAGTGGCATGAAATTAAGCAATGACCCAAGGTATCCGGGCTCAACCCAACCGAGGTGAATTTGATTTAACAGCGGGAAAATTAAACAATGACCCAGGGTATCCGGACTCGACCCAGCCAAGCTGATTCGATTTAACAACAAGAAAAATAAACAATGACCCAGGGTATCCGGGCTCCACCCAACCAAGGTGGATTCGATTTAACAACAAGAAAATTAAACAAAGACCCAGGGTATCTGGGCTCGACCCAACCAAGCTGGATTCGATTTAATATCAGGGAAATTAAACAATGACCCAGGGTATCCAGGCTCGACCTAACCAAACTGGATTAGATTTAACAGCAGGAAAATTAAACAATGACCCAGGGTATCCGGGCTTGATCTAGCCAGGCTGGATTCGATTTAACAGCAGGAAAATTAAATAATGACCCAGGGCATTCGAGCTTGACCCAGACAAGCTAGATTCAATTTAACAACAAGAAAAATAAACAATGACCCAGGGTATCCGGGCTTGACCTAGCCAAGCTAGATTCGATTTAATAACAAGAAAATTAAACAATGACCTAGACAAGCTAAGCTCGATCCAACCATGTTAGATTCGATTTAACAACAAGAAATTAAACAATGACCTAGACAAGCTAGGCTTGATCCAACCAAAGTGGATTCAATTTAACAAAAAGAAATTAAACAATGACCTAGACAAGCTAGGCTCGATCCAACCATGCTGGATTCGATTTAACAACAAGAAATTAAACAATGACTTAGACAAGCTAGGCTCGATCCAACCATGCTGGTTTCGATTTAACAACAAGAAATTAAACAATGACCTAGACAAGTTAGGCTCGACCCAACTAAGCCAGATTCGATTTAACAGGCAAGAAAATTAAACAATGACCCAAGGTATCCGGGCTCAACCCAGCTAAGCTGGATTCGATTTAACAAGAAGAAAATTAAACAATGACCTAGACAAGCTAGGCTTGACCCAGCCAAATTGAATTCGATTTAACAACAAGAAATTAAACAATGACCTAGACAAGCTAGGCTCAATCTAGTCAAGCTAGATTCGATTTAACAACAAGAAATTAAACAATGACCTAGACAAGCTTGGCTCAATCCAGCCATGCTGGATTCGATTTAACAACAAGAAAATTAAATAGTGATGATGCTTAGGTCATGAACCTAGCATGCATAAAACTCAAATTTTAATAAGGTATACCATCAATGATGACATTCTCATTATTGAATTATGATTTCATGATGCAAAGATTATTCCTTTCTTGATGTTATGATGCAAGTCATATACTTGAAATCGAAATGGGTATCAATGACATTTAAAAAAAAAACATCACATATTCTTGAATTAAGAATGGATGAGTCACTATGACATCGAGAGTCATGAGACATGGTCTAAACCATTATTAAGATGGACTAAGGCTTAAGGTGAGAACCTTCAAAAGCATTGATCTTGAGATGAAAACAAGTTGCTTGTGGAAATGCCAAAGCAAAACAAGTGATAAGACTAAAAAGTTTTGGAAAACCTCTAGATGCTCTGAGATGGGAGAATGAATAGATTTAGAGATTGCTTGACAATGACATCAAATTCACAATTTGCTTCACTTATGGTTGCTTAAGACCAGTCAAGAATTGTATTTAACTCCTTAGAGTACTCTTATGGCTAAAACCAACAATCATCCACCAATGATTGAAATCGTAAATTCAACTGATACCTTCTTAGAATGTGTGCCTCTTAAACATATGTTGGAATCCTTTTTCTTATAAAATGAGTCAAAGTGAAATTTTTTTTGAAATTTTTTCTTTCTTTTTCTTTTTAGGCTTTGAAAGCTTGCCAGATGAAAAATTCCAATTCCTTATGCTAAAGCCTAAAGTTGAAATGAAAACTTGGATAAAACCAGAGTGCTAGTAAGAAACTTGCCCTCTGCCCCAGTTTGGAGTTCCTTTTTTTTTTTCTTTCTTTTTGGAAGCGAACATGACTTCAAAATGCTTTTTGTAAAAAACTCAAATTTCATCAAAATGGAACTTTCCAATAATGAACTCGAATTTGACAACATATGAAAGGTGACGTCATTCTTGAAACGATAAGGTTAATGCCTCTTTCTTTTGAAATGATTGAGAATAAGTTGAGATGAGAAAAAGAAATCATCATTATGGTCAGAAAGAAATTTTCAATTTTCAACTTCTCTCCTTTTCGAAATTTTTTTTAGTTCAACAATGCTTATTTTGCTAACATTAAAAATCACTTGTCTTATGTGACAATATCAATTCAAACCTTGTGTCAAGAAAGCAAGGTGCAAGGATTTGATGAGAAAATGGATTGGATGTTTTGAGAATCGAAACGGAATCCAATTTCGATTAAGATATATATCATCACCTTCAAGGAGTAATTCCTTTAAGAAAAATATGCAAGCTTGGATGAATGACCCATAGAAATGAAATTTGGAACAAAACAAAATTGCCCCAATCTTGGAATTTTGAGCTAATCCCCTTTGTAAATTTTGAATTGATACTGAAGATTTGCATGAGTCAGGTTTTGCCCCAGTTGTAATTCACTTTTCTTTGAAATTTTTTTTCCCTATCATCAATCCAAGCAAATCAATCCTCAACGAGGTCTTTAAAAGCTTGTAATGGGGTTTTCAGGTGAATTTTTTTTGGAACACAAGAAAAGAGGCCCAAAATTTGCATTTTGTCCCTTACCATCTTTCTCCAAATTCTTCCAACACCTAACTCAAATAAATTTTATGCCGGAGTTCATCTACCAAAGGATGTGCCAGGGTTGTAATGGGGTCATAACAGGTAAAATATGTGGCTTTAAAAAAAAATGATTTTAAAGGCTCAAAGAAACGGTGTTTGGCTTCAATAGGAACCTTTTTCAATTTGCTTATGGTCTTCTAGTTTTCTCATCATTTATCTCAAGGATTACTTCATTTTGTCTTTTTCATTTTTTGGTCCTTCGTTGGAATCATTTCTAAATGGATGCTTTCCTTTGGAGAGATTTTCAAAGGAAGGGATTCTTTTTCCTCTTTCTATTACTTTGATTTTTTGTTTCTTTCTTTCTTCTCTTTTGTTTTTTTTAATCAAATTTTGGTTTAGATAACTGAAGACCTTTAATCATAACATGGTTCCTATTGCACCCTGAGGGTGATTCTTGTTGGGAACATGAAAGAATATTTATGGCCCAAAGAGGATTGACAAAGGACAATAAGTGTTTTGATAGCAGAAAGAAAGTTGTCCTTCTTAGTATTTGAACATATGACATAAAATTCAATAGAGTGCTACCCTCCCCAAGGTAATTCGCAGATCAAGAAAACAAACATTTCTTCTAGTTCAAAGGGGTGACTAGGGATGCGCCTTATTGTTTTGGAAAAACAAAGACTACCTCTATCATTGAAAAGACTTGCTTGTGGAGCTTAAATATATGTTTTTTTTTTTTTTCAAAAATCAATTAGGCAACACTGGCAAAACCTTAGGGTCTTGAATTTGCATCATCCTTAAATTGATCTTCATTTGTATCAATGTTCAAATTTTTAGGAAGAAAAACCCAAAGCATTTTTGGTGAGTAGATGAACTTTCTCTTTTTGTTTTTTTTTTTTTTTTTTGATTCAAAGATAAATGCAACATTGTGAGAGATGAAAGACAACCAAGATTGCAAAGAAAAAGCATGGTCTCTCATTAATAATGTTAAATAAAGCAAGGTTCACAGAAAACATTATTTTTTTTGCGATTCAGTAGCCAAGCATTATTGAGTGAGTAAAGACTCAATCTTATTTGCAAGAATGGAGCATTCTCCTAACATGACATTGTCTAAAAAAAAGCCGATTAAAACCAGTCAAGTCCTAAATTTGATGGTCTTAGTAGTCAAAAAATATGAAAACAAGTGAATGAGGAATTCAAAGTCTCATTTTCAAAGGCCTTCGCTTATGTGAAAAATGAACCAAAAATTTCATTTTCAAAGATGGGGCCCTCCCCTACGTGAATTTGCCTAAGAAGGCAATTGGGTAAAGTTTATCCACCTTTACGGAAAGGGTGAATAAATGAGTAACAAAAGTGGCAACTAGCCATTATTTGTAAAATATGCTATTTTCTTTCCATTTTGGTTAGAGAAAAATATATCTCAAAAATCGAATAGCCCTTTTTTTTTGTTGCAAAGTTAATCTATGAAAAAGACAATAAAAAAAAAATGTGAACACCTTGCATCAAATTCATTAAACTAATTGGAACTCCATATAGTTTCTTTCAAAATAGATGCATTACAAGTTCGAAAACAAGAAAACAACAATGCAATTTTATCATTTTATTCAATTTTGAGTTGTTTGACCAATTAGTTCTCCAAGGACATACTCTCCAATTTCTTGTTAAAAGGTGTAGCGAGCTCAATATTTCCACATGAGACCTCTTCTGTCATCAAGCAGTCCTCTTTATCTATTACTAGCAGATTTGGATCTTCTAGGTCAACTTGTAAGGAGTCTGACCCTATGCCTTGGTTTGAGATCTTTTTACTGAGAGAAGATTCCACTTTTGGGCCAGTCATTACCATCAAGGCCCATGGAACAACAACGGGCATGAGATTGAATTTTGCTTTCACTCCTTCTTTCATGATTATTGGGGTCATCAATCCCTGATCAATAATGTCACTCATTTTTCTTTTTAAACTGATACAATCTTTAGTGGTATGTCCGATTACTTCAATATGGTATTCACATTTAGTCAAAGGAGCACACTGTGGTTGGGAAGTAACATTGATTGGTGTTGGACATATCAAACCATTCTTTGCTGCGATGCGAAATAAGTCTTTAATGCTAAGTTGAGACAGGTACCAATCTATGCCCCTAGCATTTTTCAATGACTTCCTTTCATTACATGGTTTTAAGGAGGCAGGATCCAACATTCCTGAATTGATTAAATCTTGGACAACATTCTTTAGGGGTTTGCACTTCTCCGTTGAGTGTCCTACCATGCTCTCGTGATATTCACAACGAGCTTTTGTATTATATCTTTTCAGGGATGGAGATTGCTCATGTTGTACTGAAGTAGTCTTGATTTGACCTTCTTTGAGCAACATATGGAGAGCTTCAGTCCAAGAAATAGGAAGTTTTGTGAAATTGCGAGCTACTTGATGAGGTGATGCTTTTAGCTTTGAGGATGACTCGGTGGTGTCATAAGGAGACAATGGTGAACCTAATGAGTTGGGTGTTTGAGGATGGATGAGGGCATGCTGATTTGATGAATAGGGAGTTGTTGGCATGTATTGGTTTGGTGAATTGGGTAACGAAAAACAATGTTGACATAGGGAGTAGGAAGGAATGGGTATTGTATGATGCAATGGATAATAGTGAGGTTGAAAGCTAAGGTTCGAATGAGAGAGATTAGGTTGTGGGAAGATAGGCCTAACCAAGTAGCCACCTCGAGGTCCACGTGCCCTTATCACTTGATGATTTCCAAAATAACACTTACTCTCATTGATCATGGTAACATTTCTTGTATTTGCACTACTATACTTTTTTGCACTTTGAGCTCTAACACCTTGGGGAACCATTGGAAAACGAGATTGATTATGTTGGTCCACTAAGCAATTGAATCTTATATTACAAATATTGATGCAATTGTCAAGCTTTCCTTGGAATTTATTAGGCAAATGATGGGATTAAATTGAAAAGAAAACACAAGAAAAAGAGAAAAAATTTGAGATAAAGACCTTTGATGGAAAGTATAGAAGTATAGGGAAACTTCAAAAAGTGATTTGACTCAGGCTTGACTATACAGATGACAATGGAGAAAGCATCCTTAAGTAGAAGAAGATAAACAACACCTAGATTTAAAATTGTATTTATATGCATCTAAGAGGGGAAAGAAGAGAGCTCCGTCTTTTGGACATCAAGAGGCATGATTTAGAGCCAGAGGCGGCAGCCCAACCTAAACGGGTTGAAGAAGAGCAAGATAGAAGATAAATCCTTTGAAAGAATTCATGAGAATGAATTTTTCTAATTCCATCTTGACTCTATTTCTCTGTTTTTCTGGTTTAAATATGTGTAGCTAAACTCTCTTAGTTAGGGGATTGATGTAGCTCGGATTTTGTTGAAGCTTTGTTGTTGAATAATGTTATTTTGATGCAAATCTATTTGTTAGAGTAGATTTACCATTCTTAATGCTTTTGAATGTTTGGCCACCATTTGAATGATTTATTGGCTCATGTTGATGCTAGGGATAGTAAGATATGGGTATGCTCTTGTAATCTCTACCATAAATCAAGTTAATCTAGGAATAGATAACTTAGTTTATGTGGTCTTGAATTAATTTCCTAGAGGTTAATCACCTAGACAAGTTTATTGTACCAAGGAATTGGGCAATTAATTGAGATAGGTAGGATTGTTTCTCCAAGGGATTGGGTTCAATCAAATTAGGGAAATTGGCCAACAACAAAGGATTTGTATTAGAATAACTTATTCTTCAGTGATTCAAAGGTTATTTTGTCTAAGAAATAACCGGAGTCAAATTCGAGTGAAATCAACCCCTAACCTTCTTTTGTTCATTGTTAATTTATTAGTTTAATTGTTATTAAATTGTTCTTGCTTTATTTTCTAGCTTTAGTTAATCAACCATTCTCAAACCATTGATCTTTCCAAATAGAATCTTTATTGGTGAAATTGGTAGTTGCTAGCCTTAATCCTCGTGGGAACGATACTCTACTCATCATTATATTACTTATGTGGCCCGGCATACTTGCCGGTATAAAAATCCACATCACTGTGTAAGAGTAACATTTCTGTTTTAGAGTAACGTTTCACACAAAAGTTCCATAGAATTGTAACATAACTAGTTATATCTATCTTTAATTTTGAACCAAGACTAGCTATAATCATTATAATTTCATAATTGTAACTTTATCACCATTATTAAGAATCTCTTAACTACATTTGACAATCTTAAGTTTCAAATCTTTGATCTGATCACCAGTCATCTGATGAGCTGCCGAGGCTCCTCAAATTAGTTAAAGTTTAAGGTCGGTTACCTAAGCTACTTGTAGCATAAGGCAGCCCTAAGTCAAACCTAAGAATTATTCTATTTAGTGAATCAATTTTAAGAACATATCAACAGGGGGGGTTTGTTTGTTCAAGTGTTTAACAGAAATTAATTGAAAGTGGTAACCCTAAAGGAAAACAACCAATCCAAGTCTTAACTGATTCTGATTTTAATCCATCCTTGATTTCCAATGATCCATTCAATTATTAACCATGTTCTTGGCCTTTAAAACACATCAAGAAGCCTCTCAATGTTCTATGGATGTCCACTAGTTAAGCAACCAGAATTCGGTTCAACAGGAGACTAAATGAATTAAGTAAACATTCACGTCCAGTTTAACTTAAGTCCAGAATCCAACTAAGGTAATTAATCCGTCCAAGCTTAGAACCATTAATTAACCATACAATCCTCTTTTATCACATGCAAACAGAATATGAAAATCCAAATCCGAATTGAGCAATTCAAACAGAATATTTCAGAGGATTGAAAGAACTTGATTAACAACTAAATGAATAACAACAACACATAATCTCAAAACCAATAATCAGAATAGCCAAAACCTAGATTGACTTGATGAATTAGCCCTCCATGAACAAGAGAAGCCAAGTTCTTACAAAATATCTAGAGAGAAAACTTAAAGACTAAGGAAACTTCAAAAGCTGTCTAAAATATCTAAATGTCTTGATATGAATTTCGGCTGCCCCTTTCTGAAGATATAGACCTCCAATTTTACATGCACACCCAAATTTCCCTTCAGGCACACTTGTTACCATGGGCCTTAGCTTTAATTGGGCTTTGGTTTGGGCTCATTTGGACTTGTCATGAGGAAGTTAGGCCCATTTAAGTGCCGATAGGTGTCTGGAACCATCAGCTAACTTCTACAGAAAATAAGACCATATATAATATAAAATCTGGTGAACCAGTCTTCATAATAATTGAAGTTCTGTCTGTTAGCTTTCCAATGGGACCAGTTTCAAGTCCATATGACATATGCAGATCAAGTTATGTGCCAAACACTGCATGTAGGTTAGGATCCTGCGACAGCATGTCTTCTCTGGTTTCCAGGCTGAATATGACCTTCTGGACTTCCGAATTAGCTTTGGAGCCCTGAATAAAAGTTGTAGATAATTCTCTCAGCTTTCCTACAAGGTAAGACTCGAAATTTTTAGACATCCAGAACTAAAGATATACACAAAACACAGAGACAGCATAAAATGCTCAATATTGCTGAAAATTGCAATTAGGCACAAATGGATCCAAAGTCATCAAATGAGGTCCAAGTCTACTCAATTCAGCCCAAAAGAGGTTTAAAAGACTAAATATGAGGGATAACTATTGTATAAAAATTGTGTTCATCAAATTCCCCCACACTTAGCTTTTGCACGTCTCGGGCAAACTAGAATTCCAAAACTAAGAAAAGAAAGAACAAGGAAACAAAAGCAAATTTAAAAACTAAAGGATTACCTCCCAATGATATTTAAGATATGCAGAAGTTCATACCACAAGTAAGATGAACAATTAAAAATTTAAGGAAGTCATAGTATTTATGAAATAAAATTTCTTCACATCCAAAATCAACAATTAAGGTAACTTCAATTGAAAAACATGAGTCAAGAATGATAGATCCTCACAAGATATACTCTCAATCTCTCAAGTGTTTAGAAAGTAGGTACTTCACTCAATCAAACTCATGAAGAGATGCACTACCATAAGCTTGCTTATCTTCTACTTCTCCACTACTCAAACAAATGCACACACAAATCAAGTGGACTTTATTTAAGGTTGTAATAAGGCCAAGGTAAAGGTAAAGGAACGAATCAAAATGGATATTTACAAGGTAAAAACTTAAAGAGAATAAAAGAACATTGGAGAGGAACTCAAATGACAAGCATTAAATTCCAAGTGTGTAAAGCACATTCTCCTTCCTTTGCACATATTCTTTCCTTTTCTTTTTCTTTTCCTTTTTCACAATTCAGATGTTTTTTTTTTTTTTTTTTGAAATGAACCAATTGGCTCTTTTTTTTTTTTCTTTCTTTCTTTCACATCTCACTTTGTACATTGGAATTCACAACCTCCACACTTGTACTATTAATTACCCACAAGCATAAGAGCTCCTCCAAGACAATGAACCAATGCTCTCCCATTCCCTAAGGTAAGGTAACAACATGGTATTTTGTACATAGGCATATAATGAGCTAATATCAAAGATAGGCAAATAGGCTCAATGGGGGTAATCAAAAGGAAATAATACAAGGTTGGCTATTTGACAAAGTAGCTAAATCAAGAAAGAATGCCTCAATCAAGTTCATGTATGTAAATGAAAATGTAGCCTAAAAAAGAATCAAGCAAGTTCTAGAGTTAACAAATTTCATGAGTGAAAATCACATAAGAAGGAAAAGAATGGCACAAATGCTAAATCCATCCATTAAATGGCTCAAAACTCACAAGGCATGTATCTATCAAACTTAATCACCAATCCAACATCTAAAACCAAGCATGTAAAATTAAGGATGGAAAACAAGTTATTCAATCATACTATGAACCTTGAAATGTAATTACTTTCAACTTTCAATTTTACAATTTCTACAACATCATTGGAGGGTAATTAAAACAGAAAAATGACAACAAAAACAGAAAAAAAAGCAAAAACAGAAACAACTAAACTAATCAATTAATCAACTAAACAGAAAACAATAAAACAACTAAACTATACAGAAATCCCTCCCCCACACTTAAATTTTACATTGTCCTCAATGTAAAAACTTCAAAAAGTAGCAACAGATGACAATTAATAGCAAACAGTCACATAAGGACAAGTAAAATAAAAGAGAGAGAAGAAACATCCTTATCAGGGAAGGTAGATGGCATCTTGCAAGTGGACCTCCTCCACGATGTCCTCTTGAGCGCCCTCATAAAATGGCTTGAGGCGATGCCCATTCACCTTGAAAGCCTTGCTGGTGGACTCACTTGCTATCTCCACTGCACCATAAGGAAAAATCTTGGTGACAACAAACGGACCAAGCCACCAAGAACGGAGCTTGCCGGGCATGAGCTTTAAGCGAGAGTTATACAAGAGAACTTTCTGGCCAGTAGAGAACTCCTTCCTCAGCACCATGTTATCATGAAACCGCTTGGTCTTTTCCTTGTAAAGGCGGGAGCTCTCATAAGCATCCAAACGAAGCTCCTCAAGCTCTTGGAGGTGAAGCTTTCTTTGGGATCCGGCTTGGCTCAAATCAAGGTTGCATTGCTTGACCGCCCAATAGGCCTTGTGCTCAAGCTCCACTGGAAGGTGGCAGGCTTTGCCAAAAACTATCCGATAAGGAGACATCCCAATAGGTGTCTTGAAAGCAGTCCGGTACGCCCACAGAGCATCCTCGAGTCGCAAACTCCAGTCCTTCCGATTAGGTTGGACAGTCTTCTCCAAGATACGCTTGATCTCCCTGTTGGAGACTTCAGCTTGCCCATTGGTTTGAGGGTGGTAAGGGGTCGAAACCTTATGCATGACGCCATATTTCTTCATTAAAGCCACCATGGTCTAGTTGCAGAAATGTGAACCCTGATCACTGATGATGGCCCTAGGAATGCCAAATCTGCAGAAAATATTTGATTTAAAAAAATCTACAACAACTTTAGAGTCATCAGTACGGGTGACTTTCGCCTCCACCCACTTAGACAGATAATCCACAGCAAGTAAGATGTAAACAAAACCGAAAGCAACAGGAAAAGGCCTCATAAAGTCAATACCCCAGACATAAAAAATCTCACAGAATAGCAAAGGCTGCTGGGGCATCTCATGCCTATGGGAAATATTCCCAGTTCTCTGACATTGTTCACAAGATTTACAAAATATATGTGCATCCCTAAATAAAGTGACCAAATACAATCCAGAGTCTAAGATTTTCCTAGCTGTACGTTGAGGACCAAAATGTCCACCACATGCAAAAGTATGGCAAAAGCTAAGAACAGACTAAAACTCATTATCAGACACACATCTCTTAATGATTTGATCACTACAAAATTTCCAGAGATAGGGATCATCCCACACATAATATTTCGCCTCACTCTTTAACTTGTCTATTTGGGCACGTGTGAGGTGTGAGGGCAAAACATGGTCAGCTAGATAATTGACAAGATCTGCATACCATGGAAACTCACCATGCAGCCCTAACAGCTGCTCGTCAGGAAAGGAATCCTGAATGGGCAGTGGATCAGGATCTCGCTCTATGCGGCTCAGGTGGTCAGCAACCAGGTTCTCTGCTCCACTCTTATCTCAGATCTCCACATCAAACTCTTGGAGCACCAACATCCACCGAATCAGCAGTGGCTTGGCATCCGATTTCTTCAAGAGATACTTCAGAGGTGTATGATCTGAAAACACCACAACCTTAGAATCTATCAAATAAGACCTGAACTTATCTAATGCAAAAACAATAGATAAAAGTTCTTTTTCAGTGGTTGTGTAGTTCGCTTGAGCAGCATCCAGAGTTCTTGAAGCATAGTAAACCACATGGGGAACTTTGGCCACTCGCTGCGCCAAGACAACTCCTAAGGCATAGTTCGAAGCGTCGCACATCAGCTCGAATGGAAGTGTCCAATCAGGTGGCAGAATGACAGGGGTACTGGTGAGAGCTAGCTTCAGACGATTGAAAGCTTCCTTGCACTTGTGATCAAACAGAAACTCAACATCTTTCTGCAGAAGGCTAGACAGCGGGATGGCTATCTTGCTGAAGTCTCTGATAAAGCGCCGGTAGAAACCTGCATGTCCAAGGAATGACCGCACTTCCCGCATGCAAGTGGGGTAAGATAAAGCAGTAATGAAATCTATTTTAGCAGGATCTATGATGAACACACTTTTTATACAATAGTTATTCCTCATACTTAGTCTTTTAAACCTCTTTTGGGCTGAATTGCATAGACTTAGACCTCATTTCATGACTTTGGATCCATTTGTGCTTAATTGCAATTTCCAGCAATACTGAGCATTTTATGCTGTCTCTGTGTTTCGTGCATATCTTGAGTTCTGGATGTCTAAAAATTCCGAGTCATACCATGTAGGAAAGCTGAGAGAATTGTCTACAACTTTCTTTCAGGGCTCCAAAGCTAATTCGGAAGTTCATAAGGTCATATGTAGCCTGGAAGCCAGAGAAGACATACTATCACAGGATCCTGACCTATATACAGTATTTGGGTCATAACTTGAGTTGTGGATGTCATATGGACCTGAAACTGGTACCATTGGAAAGCTAACCGACAGAGATTCAATTGATATGAAGACCGGTTCACCATATTTTATATTGAAGATGGTGTTATTTGCTGTGGAAGTTAGCTGACGGTTCCAGACACCTTTGGCCACTTAAATGGGCCTAACTTCCTCATGACAAGTCCAAATGGGCCCAAACCAAAGCCCAATTGAAGCTAAGGCCCATGGGAACAAGTGTGCCCTAAGGGCAATTTGGGTGTGCATGTAAAATTGGAGGTCTATATCAGCAAGAGGGGGGCAGCCGAAATTCATAATCAAGTTTTAGATATTTTAGACAGCTTTCTAGTCTTTCCTTAGTTCTTAAGTTTTGTCTTAGATATTTTGTAAGAACTTAGCTTCTCTTGTTCATGGAGGGCTAATTCATCAATCAATCCAGGTTTTGGCTGTTCTGATTATTGGTTTTGAGATTATGTGTTGTTGTTATTCATTCAATGATTAATCTGTTTCTTGCTTCTTCTGGATTATTCTGTTTGAATTGTTAAAATTCGAATTTGGATCTTCGAGCTAATGTGTGACGCTTCGAACTATGCCTTGGGAGCTGTCTTGGGGCAGCGAGTGGCCAAAGTTCCCCATGTGGTTTACTATGCTTCAAGAACTCTGGATGCTGCTCAAGCGAACTACACAACCACTGAAAAAGAACTTTTATCTATTGTTTTTGCATTAGATAAGTTCAGGTCTTATTTGATAGATTCTAAGGTTGTGGTGTTTTCAGATCATACACCTCTAAAGTATCTGTTGAAGAAATCAGATGCCAAGCCACTGTTGATTCGGTGGATGTTGGTGCTCCAAGAATTTGATGTGGAGATCCGTGACAAGAGTGGAGCAGAGAACCTGGTTGCTGACCACCTCAGCCGCATAGAGCGAGATCCTGATCCCCTGCCCATTCAGGATTCCTTTCCTGACGAGCAGCTGTTACGGCTGCATGGTGAGTTTCCATGGTATGCAGATCTTGTCAATTATTTAGCTGCCCATGCTTTGCCCTCACACCTCACACGTGCACAAATAGACAAGTTAAAGAGTGAGGCGAAATATTATGTGTGGGATGATCCCTATCTCTGGAAATTTTGTAGTGATCAAATTATTAGGAGATGTGTGCCTGATAATGAGTTTCAGTCTGTTCTTAGCTTTTGCCATACATTTGCATGTGGTGGCCATTTTGATCCTCAACGTACAGCTAGGAAGGTCTTAGACTCTGGATTGTATTGGGTCACTTTATTTAGGGATGCACATATATTTTGTAAATCTTGTGAACAATGTCAGAGAACCGGGAACATTTCCCATAGGCATGAGATGCCCCAGCAGCCTTTGCTATTCTGTGAGATTTTTGATGTCTGGGGTATTGACTTTATGGGGCCTTTTCCTGTTTCTATCGGTTTTGTTTACATCTTACTTGCTGTGGACTATGTGTCTAAGTGGGTGGAGGCGAAAGCCACCCGTACTGATGATTCTAAAGTTGTTGTGGATTTTGTTAGATCAAACATTTTCTGCAGATTTGGCATTCCTAGGGCCATCATCAGTGATCAGGGTTCGCATTTCTGCAACCGGACCATGGCGGCTTTAATGAAGAAATATGGCGTCATGCATAAGGTTTCCACTCCTTACCACCCTCAGACCAATGGGCAAGCTGAAGTCTCCAACAGGGAAATCAAGCGTATCTTGGAGAAGACTGTCCAACCTAGTCGGAAGGACTGGAGTTTGCGACTCGAGGATGCTCTGTGGGCGTACCGGACTGCTTTCAAGACACCTATTGGGATGTCTCCCTACCCGATCGTTTTTGGCAAAGCCTGCCACCTTCCAGTGGAGCTTGAGCACAAAGCCTATTGGGCGGTCAAGCAGTGCAACCTTGATTTGAGTCAAGTCGGGTCTCAGAGAAAGCTTCACCTCCAAGAGCTTGAGGAGCTTCGTTTGGATGCCTATGAGAGCTCCCGCCTTTACAAGGAAAAGACCAAGCGGTTTCATGATAACATGGTGCTGAGGAAGGAGTTCTCTGCTGGCCAGAAAGTTCTCTTGTATAACTCTTGCTTAAAGCTCATGCCTGGCAAGCTCTGTTCTCGGTGGCTTGGCCCGTTTATTGTCACCAAGGTTTTCCCTTATGGTGCAGTGGAGATAGCGAGTGAGTCCACCAGCAAGGCTTTCAAGGTGAACGGGCATCGCCTCAAGCCATTTTATGAGGGCGCTCGGAGGACATAGTGGAGGAGGTCCACTTGCACGATGCCATCTACCTCCCCTGATAAGGATGTTTCTTCTCTCTCTTTTACTTTACTTGTCCTTATGTGACTGCTTGTTATTACTTGTCATCTGTTGATACTTTTTGAAGTTTTTACATTGAGGACAATGTAAAATTTAAGTGTGGGGGAGGGATTTCTGTATATAGTTTAGTTGCTTTATTGTTTTCTGTTTAGTTGATTAGGTGTTTTCTGTTTAGTTGATTAGGTTAGTTGATTAGTTTAGTTGATTACTTTACTATTTCTGTAAATTTGTTGTTTTCTGTTTTAATTTTTTCTGTTTGTTGTTCTTGCTGTTTTTTCTGTTTTTGTTGTCATTTTTCTGTTTTAATTACCCTCCAATGATGTTATAGAATTTGTAAAGTTGTAAGTTTAAAGTAATTACATTTCAAGGTTCATAGCATGATTGAATAACTTGTTTTCCATCCTTAATTTCACATGCTTGGTTTTAGATGTTGGATTGATGATTAAGTTTGATAGATACATGCCTTGTGAGTTTTGAGCCTTTTGATGAATGGATTTGGCATTTGTGCCATTCTTTTTCCTTCTTGTGTGATTTCACTCATGGAATTTGTTAACTCTAGAACTTGCTTGATTCTTTTTGAGGCTACATTTTCATTTGCATACATGAACATGATTGAGGCATTCTTTCTTGATTTAGCCACTTTGCCAAATAGCCAACCTTGTATTATTTCCCTTTGATTACCCCTATTGAGCCTATTTGCCTATCTTTGATATTAGCTCATTATATGCCTATGTACAAAATACCATGTTGTTACCTTACCTTAGGGAATGGGAGAGCATTGGTTCATTGTCTTAGAGGAGCTCTTATGCTTGTGGGTAATTAATAGTACAAGTGTGGAGGTTGTGAATCCTAATGTGCAAAGTATTATGTGAAAGAAAGAAAGAAAGAAAAAAAAAACCAATTGGTTCTGAAAAAAAAAAAAAAAAAAAAAAAAAAAAAAAATCAGAATTGTGAAAAAGGAAAAGAAAAGGAAAAGGAATATGTGCACAGAAGGAGAATATGCTTTACACACTTGGAATTTAATGCTTGTCATTTGAGTTCCTCTCCAATGTTCTTTTATTCTCTTTGAGTTTTACCTTGTGATATCCATTTTGATTCCTTCCTTTACCTTTACCTTATTACAACCTTAAATAAAGTCCTCTTGATTTGTGTGTGCATTTGTTTGAGTAGTGGAGAAGTAGAAGATAAGCAAGCTTATGGTAGTGCATCTCTTCATGAGTTTGATTGAGTGAAGTACCTAATTTCTAAACACTTGAGGGATTGAGAGTATATCTTGTGAGGATCTATCATTCTTAACTTATGCTTTCCAATTGAAGTTACCTTGTTTGTTGATTTTGGATGAGAAGAAATTTTATTTCATGAATGCTGTGAGTTCCTTGAATCTTTAATTGCTTATCTTACTTGTGGTATGAACTTCTGCATTTCTTAAATATCATTGGGAGGTGATCCTTTAGTTTTTAAATTTGTTTTTGTTTCCTTGTTCTTGCTTTTCTTAGTTTTGGAATTTTAGTTTGCCCGAGACGTGCAAAAGCTAAGTGTGGGGGAATTTGATGAACACACTTTTTATACAATAGTTATTCCTCATACTTAGTCTTTTAAACCTCTTTTGGGCTGAATTGCATAGACTTAGACATCATTTCAGGACTTTGGATCCATTTGTGCTTAATTGCAATTTCCAGCAATACTGAGCATTTTATGCTGTCTCTGTGTTTTGTGCATATCTTGAGTTCTGGATGTCTAAAAATTCTGAGTCATACCTTGTAGAAAAGCTGAGGGAATTGTCTACAACTTTCTTTCAGGGCTCCAAAGCTAATTCGGACGTTCAGAAGGTCATATGGAGCCTGGAAGCCAGAGAAGATATACTGTCGCAGGATCCTGACCTACATGCAGTATTTGGGTCATAACTTGAGTTGTGAATGTCATATGGACCTGAAACTGATACCATTGGAAAGCTAACAGACAGAGCTTAAATTGATATGAAGACCGGTTCACCATATTTTATATTGAAGATGGTCTTATTTGCTGTGGAAATTAACTGACGGTTCCAGACACCTTTTGCTACTTAAATGGGCCTAACTTCCTCATGACAAGTCCAAATGGGCCCAAACCAAAGCCCAATTGAAGCTAAGGCCCATGGGAACAAGTGTGCCCTAAGGGCAATTTAGGTGTGCATGTAATTTTGGAGGTCTATATCAGCACAAGAGGGCAGCCGAAATTGACAAGTAGTGAATTAGATATTTTTAGACAGATTTTACTCTTTCCTTAGCCTCTAAGTTTTCTCTTAGATATTTTGTAAGAACTCAGCTTCTCTTGTTCATGGAGGGCTAATTCATCAAATCAATCCAGGTTTTGGCTGTTCTGATTATTGGTTTTGAGATACTACATGGCCTAAAACTATACCTTGCTCTACCATGATATGACTGATGAGCTGCCGAGGCTCCTCAAATTAATTAAGTTTAAGGTTGGTTACCTAGCTATTTGCAGCATAAGATAGCTCTAAGTCGAACCTAAGGATTGTTCTATTTAGTGAATCATATTAAGAAGCATGTAAACAGGGGGGTTTGTTGGTTTAAGTGCTTGACAGAAATTAATTGAAAGTGGTAAAGTTTAAGAGAAAGCAACCAATCCAAGCCTTAACTGATTCTGATTTTAGTTCATCTTTGATTTCTAATGATCCATTCAATTATTAACCATGTTCTTGGCCTTTAAAACATATCAAGAAGCCTCTCAATGTTCTATGGATTCCACTGGTTAAGCAACCAGAATTCGGTTTTAACTAAGACCAAATGAATTAAGCAAACATTCAAGTCTAGTTTTACCTAAGTCCATGATCCAGCCAAGGTGATTAATCCGTCCAAAAGCTCAGAAACATTAATGAACCATACAATCCTCTTTTATCACATGCAATTAAGCAATCACACATGAAGATCCAAATTCGAATTTTAACAATCAAACAGAATATTTCAAAGGATTGAAAGAACTTTGATTAACAACTAAAATGAAGAACAACAACTCATAATCTCAAAACCAATAATCAGAATAGCAAAACCTGGATTGATATGTTGGATTAGCCCTCCATGAACAAGAGGAGCTGAAGTTCTTACAAAATATCTAAAAGAAAACTTAAGAACTAAGGAAAGCTCAAAAATCTGTCTAAAATATCTAATGAGGTGATTGTGAATTTCGGCTGCCTCCTTCTTCTGATATAGACCTCCAATTTTACATGCACACCTAAATTGCCCTTAGGGCACACTTGTTCCCATGGGCCTTAGCTTCAATTGGGCTTTGGTTTGGGCCCATTTGGACTTGTCATGAGGAAGTTAGGCCCATTTAAGTGGCAATTGGTGTCTGGAACCGTCTGCTAACTTCCACAGCAAATAAGACCATCTTCAATATAAAATATGGTGAACTGGTCTTCATATTAATTGAAGCTCTGTCTGTTAGCTTTCAAATGGTACCAGTTTCAGCTCCATATGACATCCAAAACTCAAGTTATGACCCAAATACTGCATGTAGGTTAGGATCCTACGACAGCATGTCTTCTCTGGCTTCCAGGCTACATATGACCTTCTGAACATCCGAATTAGCTTTGGAGCCCTGAAAGATAGTTGTAGAAAATTCTCGCAGCTTTCCTACAAGGTATGACTCGGAATTTTTAGACATCCAGAACTCAAGATATGCACGAAAGACAGAGACAGCATAAAATGCTCAGTATTGCTGGAAATTGCAATTAGGCACAAATGGATCCAAAGTCATGAAATGAGGTCTAAGTCTATGCAATTCATCCCAAAAGAGGTTTAAAAGACTAAGTATGAGGGATAACTATTGTATAAAAAATGTGTTCATCAATGACACTTTTCAAAATATAAGACAAGGTTAGTCTCAATGCAGCGATGTAGTACTCTAGCTAAGCTACTCAGACAGTCATCAAAAGAAGAACCATAAACAGCAAAATCATCCATAAACACCTTCATACACTCCTCTAAAAAATCAGAGAATATACTTACCATGCACCTTTGGAAGGTACCAGGGGCGTTGCAAAGGCCGAAAGGCATCCTCCGGTAAGCAAATGTGCCGAAGTTACATGTAAAAGTGGTATTCTCTTGATCCTCCGGTGCTATATGAATCTGGAAGTACCCCGTGTAGCCATCCAGGAAGCAATAATGCGATTTCCCAGCTAACCGCTCCAGCATTTGATTGATGAACGTCAGAGGGTAATGATCCTTCCTGGTGGCTTGATTGAACCTCCTGTAATCAATGCAGACCCGCCAGCAGTTCTGCACTCGGGTAAGTAGCAACTCGTTGTTCTGGTTGGCCACCATTGTAACCCCGGATTTCTTCGGGACGACCTGCACTGGGCTCACCCAAGTCCTGTCAGATATAGGATAAATGATGCCAGCTTGTAGAAGCTTGGTCACCTCCTTTTTTACCACGTCCAGGATGAGAGGGTTTAATCACCTCTGGGTTTGCCTCACTGGTTTAGCGCCATCTTCAAGTAATATGCGATGCATGCATATAGATGGACTAATGCCAGGAACATTTGCTAATGTCCAGCCAATGGCTTGCTTATGCTCTTGCAGAATGCGCATCAATCTTTCCTCTTGCTTAGGAAGTAAATTGTTAGCCACAATTACTGGAAGCTGCTCTGCAGATGCCAAATACGCATACTTCAAATGCTTAGGTAGAGGCTTTAGCTCTAGCTTGGTTGGCTGCACTGTAGAGGGCAGTAATCTGGGTGGCTGAATGTCAATCTCTATAAACTGATCTCCTCATGAACATCAGCTACTACCAGCTCTGGGGAACCAGAGTCATCATCACGTAAAAAGGTGGAGATCTCAGCACAATTAGCACAGCCAGAATCACCGTCACAATCAATACAAGATGGGCACTGAATAGAATCATCAAAACCAGCAAAATCAGGTAAATCAGCACACATATAACGGTAAACATCCTCAACCAAATCATCAATCACATCAATGTGAAAAACAGCATGCTCATCCATAGGATGCTTCATAGCATCAAAAATGTTGAACTGCACAACAGAATCGCCAAACTTCATGGATAGAGTTCCCGCATACATATCAATCTTGGTCTGCGCAGTCTTGAGGAATGGTCTGCCCAGAATGAGTGGAGCCTTGCTAGATTGTGACTGTCCCTCCATCTCCAGAATATAGAAATCTGTTGGAAAGATCAACTTATCAACTCTGACTACCACATCTTCAATCAATCCAGTTGGATAAGCACTCCTCCTGGCTAACTGAATCACAACTTATGTGGCATTCAAGGGTCTAAGCTCGAGGGAACTGAAAACAAACATAGGCATGACATTGATAGAAGCGCCTAGATTTAGCATGACATGCTCGAACTTGGAATTGCCTATAACACAGGGGATTGTGAAAGTTCCTGGATCCTTGCACTTCTGGGGCAGAGGTTGAATAAGGGATGAGACATTCTGACTCATGCTAATCTGCTCATTGCCCTTCAGCCTCTTCCTCTGGGTGCACAATTCCTTGAGAAATTTGGCATATTTAAGAATTTGCTTGATAGCATCCAGCAAGGGAATATTAACTTCCACCTTCCTAAACGTTTCCAGAAGCTCCCTATCCTTCTCTGCCTCATCTTACTTCTTGGACAGAGTAGCTCTCTGTGGAAAGGGAAGAGCTACTGCAGGCAACTTGCTCTCAGGTGCAAGGTTGATTGGCTCTGGAACTGCTTGCTCTACTAGTTGGGACTCACTTGTAGGTTGAGGCTCGGCTGGCTCTTGCAAGGATTTGCCAGACCTCAATGTGATAGCACTCACATTACTCCCATTTGGATTGAGAATTGTTTGTGAAGGGAGTTTGCCAGAACCCTTGGACTGTAACTGGCTAACTGATGATGCCAATTGCCTAATCTGCGTTTTCAGATTCTGCATGGTGGACTCTGCCCTCTGCTGGAACTGGATGTTGCTGGTGGCCATCTGCTTCACCAAATCTTCCAATGAAGGCTCAGGTTTGGATATTGATGGGTTGGCTAGCCGCATAGGCTGCTGCTGGAATGGTGGCCTATTTTGCTGAAACTGGCCCTGCCTGGCTGATTGAAATTGGTTCTGTTGTTGCCAGGGTTGCCTATACTGCTGCTGCTGCTGTGGCTGTTGTTGGGAGGACTGCTGTTGTGGTGCTGCAGCATTGCCATATCAAAAATTTGGATGATCCCTCCAACCAGGGTTGTAAGTGTTAGAGTACAGATTATATCTAGGCTGCTGCTGCGATTAGTATGGGGGTCTACTAGGAAAAACACCTACTGCATCTACTAAGGGATCCTGAAATCCAGAATCTCCATCTTGAAGTGTAGGGCACGCGTCTGTGGGATGGGATGGACAAGCACAAATGCCACACAAGCTTGCAAGNTGGAATGGTGGCCTATTTTGTTGAAACTGGCCCTGCCTGGCTGATTGAAATTGGTTCCGTTGTTGCCAGGGTTGCCTATACTGCTGCTGCTGCTGTGGCTGTTGTTGGGAGGACTGCTGTTGTGGTGCTGTAGCATTGCCATATCAAAAATTTGGATGATCCCTCCAACCAGGGTTGTAAGTGTTAGAGTACAAATTATATCTAGGCTGCTGCTGCGATTAGTATGGGGGTCTACTAGGAAAAACACCTACTGCATCTACTAAGGGATCCTGAAATCCAGAATCTCCATCTTGAAGTGTAGGGCACGCGTCTGTGGGATGGGATGGACAAGCACAAATGCCACACAAGCTTGCAAGTTGAGGTGTGGATACTTGTCGCCCCACTGCCAATTGCCTAACCAAGGAGGTCAATTCACCAAGTCTGTGCTCCATTCTTTGTTGGTCAGCCAGTGATACACAAACTTCATTGACTCCCCTAGTGGAATGAATCATCCGAACACCAAACTGTTGGGAATTTTCAGCCATATTGGAGATCAAATCTCTGGCAGCAGCAAGTGTTTTATCCACTAAGGCTCCTCCACTAGCAGAATCAATGTTACTCCTATCCGAAGGTTACAAGCCCTCATAAAAGTATTGTATCAAAAGCTGATCACTTNATTGTATCAAAAGTTGATCACTTATCTGGTGATGAAGGCAGCTTGAGCACAGCTTGGTAAACCTCTCCCAATATTCGTGCCGTGTCTCCCATGGCAGTTGCCTTATGCCACATATGTCTTTTCGAATGGCAGCAGTTCTAGATGCAGGGAAGAACTTTGCCAGGAACAGCTTCTTCATGTCACTCCAATTTCTGACCGAACCTTGTGACAAATAAAAGAGCCAATCTTTAGCTGCATCAGTAAGAGAGAAAGGGAATGCTCTCAACTTGATCAGCTCTTCAGAAATTCCTTGTGGCCTCATTGTGGAACAAACCACATGGAATTCCTTTAAATGTTTGTGAGGATCTTCACCTGCAAGACCATGAAACTTTGGCAGCAAGTGTATCAATCCAGATTTCAATTCGAAAGCAGTATCAATTTCAGAATATTGGATCCCTAAAGGTTGGTAAGCAACATCAGGGGTAGCCAATTCCTTAAGAGTTCTATCTCTAGCTTGCATGTTATTATTATTATTATTATTATTATTTCCAGCTCTATTAGCATTATCAGCTCTATTACCTTCATCAAGAGGATCAACAACAGGAATAACAATAGGAGGTCTAGTTTCAGCCATGGTTGGATCTAAATTATCAGCTGCTCTATGTGCTCTATTAAGTGTATGCAAGGTTCTCTCTATTTCAGTGTTTACTTCAAGTAATACAAAAGGAGAAGACCTAGTCATACACCATGTGAACAAGTGGCTAGATGCCTAAACACACCACAATACACAGAAACACACAAAAATACACAAAACTGACAAAATTTAGCTAAAACTGAAACACACCAAAAACACAAAACAAAGGCAAAAAGACACCAAAATAGGACTAGAAAAGGTATCTAAAATTTTTTAAAAAACTTTCTACCACCACAGCATGAAAGCTGGATGAAAATGGAACTCAAAAATAAAATAAAAAATATTTAAAAAGTGGAAAAGTGGTCAAAACAGTAGAATTTGGCTTAAAAAGGCAGACCTCACAGCCTTAGGCTGTGATTGTTGGTTTTTAGGCCCTTTTCCTTCAATTGACCAAGTTTCAGGTCAAGCGAAGGACAAAATTTTGTTCAGAACAGTAAAACCGAAAATCACTAATTCAAGCCAAATCAAAGGGAAAACAAGGGGGAAATGATCCAAATGGCCAGAATTCACTCAATGACAACATAAAACATTGAGGGGAACCTCAAAGCAAGAAAAACAGTGGCCACATGTCTCACACATAATGGATACTTGGCCAAAAAGTTAGGAAAAAGTGGCCAAAACCCTAAAAAGAGCACAAACTCAAACACAAGCAGGGTGAATTAGGGGGAAGTTAAAAGTCAATTTTACTACTAATAATATTGATTCAAAGATACAACAATCCTCGGTAACGGCGCCAAAATTTGATGAGCTGTCGAGGCTCCTCAAATTAATTAAAGTTTAAGGTCGGTTTACCTAAGCTACTTGTAGCATAAGGCAACCCTAGGTCGAACCAAAGGATTGTTCTATTTAGTGAATTAGTTTTAAGAACATATAAACAGAGGGGGCTTTTGTTTGTTTAAGTGTTTAACAGAAATTAATTGAAAGTGGTAACCCTAAAGGAAAACAACCAATTCAAGTCTTAACTGATTCTGATTTTAATCCATCCTTAATTTCCAATGATCCATTCAATTATTAACCATGTTCTTGGCCTTTAAAACACATCAAGAAACCTCTCAATGTTCTATGGATGTCCACTGGTTAAGCAACCAGAATTCGGTTCAACAGAAGACTAAATGAATTAAGCAAACATTCAAGTCCAGTTTAACCTAAGTCCAGAATCCAGCAAAGGTAATTAATCCGTCCAAGCTTAGAATCATTAATTAACCATACAATCCTCTTTTATCACATGCAAACAGAATATGAAAATCCAAATCCGAATTGAGCAATTCAAACAAAATATTTCAGAGGATTGAAAGAACTTGATTAACAACTAAATGAATAACAACAACACATAATCTCAAAACCAATAATCAGAATAGCCAAAACCTAGATTGATTTGATGAATTAGCCCTCCATGAACAAGAGAAGCCAAGTTCTTACAAAATATCTAGAGAGAAAACTTAAAGACTAAGGAAACTTCAAAAGCTGTCTAAAATATGTAAATGTCTTGATAAGAATTTCGGCTGCCCCTTTCTGAAGATATAGACCTCCAATTTTACATGCACACCCAAATTGCCCTTAGGGAACACTTGTTCCCATGGGCCTTAGCTTTAATTGGGCTTTGTTTTGGGCTCATTTGGACTTATCATGAGAAAGTTAGGCCCATTTAAGTGCCAATAGGTGTCTGGAACCATCAGCCAACTTCTATAGCAAATAAGACCATTTATAATATAAAATCTGGTGAACTGGTCTTGATAACAATTGAAGCTCTGTCTGTTATCTTTCCAATGGGACCCGTTTCAAGTCCATATGACATCTTCAGCTCAAGTTATGTCCCAAACACTGCATGTAGATCAGGATCCTGAGACAGCATGTCTTCTCTGGTTTCCAGGCTGCATATGACCTTCTGGACGTCTGAATTAGCTTTGGAGTCCTGAATGAACGTTGTAGATAATTCTCTCAGCTTTCCTACAAGGTAAGACTCAAAATTTTTAGACATTCAGAACTGAAGATATGCACAAAACACAGAGACAGCATAAAATGCTCAGTATTGCTGAAAATTGCAATTAGGCACAAATGGATCCAAAGTCATCAAATGAGGTCCAAGTCTACTCAATTCAGCCCAAAAGAGGTTTAAAAGACTAAATATGAGGGATAACTATTGTATAAAAAGTGTGTTCATCATCATCCTACTAATTTCTCATAGAAAATCCATAAAAGATTATAAAGAAGCTTAAGTAGTAGAACCTACCTGAAAGAACTAGTAATTAGAAAACTAAATCGGTAAGTTGGAAGATGAAGTCTTGTGCTGCAAAACCCAACTTCAGGGAGGAAAAATGCATGGGGAGAAAGAGAGAATAGAGGAGAGAAGAAATGGAGGTTTTTTAAAAATGGAGGCTGCGGTCATGGGAAGAAGAAGAAAAGCATGTTTTCTCATGGACTTTCTCAAAGAATTTGTCCATGACAAAAAAACACTAAAAACTCAAATTTGAAGTGAAACAATGCTCTTCATTTACTCACGAAATTTCTCATAGACTTTCTCACGGCTCAAAGTCCGTGAGAAAATTCAAATTTTCTCATGAATAATGTCCATGAGAAAACTAAAGCATTTATGGAGGTGGTTTGGCTTCATTTCTCACGAAGTTTCTCATGGCCTTTGAGTTTTGTGAGAAAGCCCATGAGAAAAAATCAACAGTAACATTCTGTGAGAAAATCCGTCAGAAATATAAGGTTTTTCTCATGGAATTTTTGTTCGTAAGAAATTTCTGTGAGTAAAAACAAATTTTCTTGTAGTGAAACTTTAAACCCTAAACCCTAGAGTCCTAATACTGAAACCTAAACCCTAGACCCATAACCTAAACTCCAGATGCTTAACCTTAATCTTTAAACCCTAAACCATAGAGTCTTAATCGTAAACTTAAGCTAAACTATAAATGCTTAACCTTAATACCTAAACCCTAGAGCCATAACCCAAAACACTAAATTGTAAACCCTAGATCCTATATCCTAAAACCTAGACCCATAACCTAAACTCCAGATGCTTAACCTTAATCTTTAAACCCTAAACCATAGAGTCTTAATCGTAAACTTAAGCTAAACTGTAAATGCTTAACCTTAATACCTAAACCCTAGAGCCATAACCCAAAACACTAAATTGTAAACCCTAGATCCTATATCCTAAAACCTAGACCCTAAACTCTAAACTCTTAATACAACACTCTAAATTCTAGACCCTAAACAATAAACCCTAGACCATAAACTTTAAATCCTAGACCTTAGATTGTAAACCTTAATCCTTAAACACAAAACCCTAAACTTTCAACCCTAAACATGAAACCCTAAATCCTAAACCATTGAACCTCAACCTTGAAACCTAGATCTTAAACTTGAAACCCTAAACTCCTAACCTAAACCTTATATGTTTAACCCTAAATACTATTCCTTAAACTCATGACCTGAAGTCCTAAATCCAAAACATTTGTCAGTATTCCATAAACCATAAATTAGTCCCTAAAGCATCTTAAACCCTAAACCTAATCCTAAGCAATAGATACTTGACCCTAATTCCTAAACCCTAGATCCTTAACCTCAACCCTAGTTGCTTAACCCTAATGGCAAAACCTTAAACCTTAAATCCTTGAGTTGTAACCTTAAACCCTAAATCTAGAGCCTTCACCCCAAAACCTAAATCTAGACCCTCAATCTAAACTCTAATGCTTATCTAAACCCTAAACTTCAAACCCTAGAGCTTTAACCCAAAAGCCTAGATCTTTAACCCTAAACCCTTAACCTTACCCTAGTTACTTAACCCTAATTCCTAAACCCTAAACCATTGAGCTATAACCTTAAACCTTAAATCTAGAGACTTCACTCCAAAACCTAAACCTTAGACCCTTAACCTAAATTCTAGATGCATAAACCTAACCTTAACCCTAAATCTCAAACTCTAATGGTTCAACCCTAAACCCTATACCCTTAAGCTCAACAGTAGTTACTTATCCCTAATGCCTAAACTTAACCCTATAGTTGAAACCCTAAATCCTAAACTTAAATTCCTAAACCCTAGACCCTATGCCCTAAAAAAACACTAGATACTAAACTCTAAATCCTAGACCTTAAATCCTAAACTCTAAACTTTAGACCTTAAACCTTAAAGCCTAATCCCTAGACACTAGCACTAAACCTTACACCCTAAACACAAAACTATAATTCGTAAACCCTTGACCCTCAAACTTGAAACCTAGATCCTAAACATAAAACCCTAGACCCCTAACCTAAACCCTATATGCTTAACCCTAGACCCTATACAGTAAACTCATAACCAGTAGCACTAAATACTAAACACTAGATACTAATTCCTAGACCCTAAATCCTAAACCTTTAACCTAATCATAAGCCATAGATGCTTAACCCTAAATCCTAAGCACTAAATCCTAAATCATAGATCATCAACTTGAACCCTAGATGGTTAACCATAAATCGTAGACCTTATAACCAAACTCATAATCTGTAACCCTAAATCCTAATAGTAGCACTAATCCATAACCTTAATCCATAGATCCTAAGTCCTAAACTATAAACCTGAAGTCTTTAATCTAATCTAAGCCCTAGTTGCTTAACCCTAATCCATAAACCCTAAACCTTAAAGCCTTGACCTAAATTTCTAAACCCTAAACCCTATAGCCTTGACCTTTTACCTTAAATACTAGACCCTAAACTAAACCTTAAATACTTAACCTTAATCCCTAAACCCTTAACCCTAGATCCTTGGTCCTAAACCCTTAACCTTAAATCCTAGCCTCAACCCCAGATGCTTAACCTTAATCCTAAACCATAAACTTTAAAATCTAAACCTTAAACCCTAGAGCCTTAACCCAAACACCTAAACCCTAGACCCTTAACCTAAATTCTAGATTCTTAACCCTAATCAATAAACCTTAGAGCCTTAACCTTAAACCCTAGACTCTTAAGCTCAACCCCAGAGTTGTAACCCCAAACCCTAAACTATAAAATATGAACCATAAACTATACCCTTGACTACCCATAACCCTAAACCTTGGATGCTGAGCAGTAATCCCTTTGTAATTTTACATAGTTCAGCCTCGATTGATAACATGATCATCTAAATATTTTGATTGTTGTTCAAGTAATTACTATAATTATTTGATTTTAGAGTTATGCACTGATTGAATATNATGAACCATAAACTATAAACCATTGACCTTATATCCTAAACCTAGATCCTTAACCTTAAACCCTACACCCTTGACTACCCATAACCCTAAACCTTGGATGCTGAGCAGTAATCCCTTTGTAATTTTACATAGTTCAGCCTCGATTGATAACATGATCATCTAAATATTTTGATTGTTGTTCAAGTAATTACTATAATTATTTGATTTTAGAGTTATGCACTGATTGAATATGAGAATTTCAATGATTCTCAAAATTCAACACAAGCCTTGAATGAATCTGATCTTCTTATGCAAATTACCAGTGTTGAGTGGGCTTTTAGCCAATTAGAAGAAAGAGCATCAATTATTTTTCTACACTGAAAGGTGCAATAAACTTTTGTGGATTCTAGTTTCCTTCTACAAACATCAAATTTGATTTTCAAAAATTTCATTTTGTAGCTTTATTTCAAAACACAAGCTTTCAATTTCATCTCGATGATGTGTTTGTAGATACCACCTAAACCTTAACCTAGATTCTTAAACCCTAACCCTATTGCCTTAACCCTAAATTCTAAATCATAAACCCTAGACCCTAAACCTTAAACCCTAGAGTGTTAACCTTAAACCCTAATCCTTGGGCACTATATCTTATACCCTTAGCCATAGATCCTAAATCCTAAGCCTTAGATAGAAACCCTTAACCCCTTCATCCTTAATTCTAAATACTACATCCTAAACACGAAACCCTAGACCTTTTACCTAAACCTAAGATGCGTAACCCTGAACCCTAAACTCATGACCCATCATCATAAATCTTACACCTTAACACTATACCTTAAACCCTAAACCATAAATTGTAGTACCTAATCCCTAAACCCTAGACCTTTAACACTTATCCCTAAACCCTAGTTGCTTAGCGCTAAATCATAAACCCTAGACCCTTAACTCTAAATCCTTGATGCTTAACCCTCAATCCTAAACCTAAAATCCTAAACCTTAACCTAAACCCTAGGACGTAATCCTAAAACCCTAAACCTAAAATCTTAGAGCCGTACCCATAAAATCAAAAGCCTAAACAATAAATGCTAGACCTTAGACCCTAAACCCTATATCCTAGCCTTAAATCCTGAACCTTAGACATTAAGCCTTTAACCTTGAACCCTAAATCATAAACCTTAGACTCTTACCCTTAACTTTAAACTATAGATTCTTAACCTAAATTCTAGATGATTAGTACTAATTCCTAAACCGTAAACCATAGAGCCTACACACTAATCCTAGACCCTAAATCTTAAACCCTAAACCCTAGACCCTTAACCTCAATCATAGATGCTTAACCCTAATTCATAAATCATAAACCATAGAGTCATAAACCTAAACCATACCTTATACACATAACCTTATCCCTAGATGCTTAACTCTAATCCTTAAACCTTAAACTCTGAACTCTTAACACTAAACTCTAAACCCTAGAGGATAAATCCTAAACCTTAATCCCTAGACATAACCCTACTTTGAAACCCTAAACACAAAAACCTTGACCCTTAATCGTAAAACCTAGATCCTTAACTCAAAACCCTAGACCCTTAACCTAAACTCTAGATGTTTAACCCTAATCCATAAACCCTAAACCTTAGAGCCTTAATCCTAAATCCTAGACCCTTAAGCTAAACCGTAGATGCTCATCTCTAACACCTAAACCCTAAACACTTTAGGCATATTCCTAAACCCTAAAACCTTAACAAATACCTTAGATTCTTAACGTTAGACCTTATACCCTAAATTGATGACCTATAACTCTAAATACTAAACCCTAAACCAAAAACCCTACAGCCTAAATCATCATCCCTAAACCCTAATTCATACACTCTAAACCCATAAACTAATCCTAAGCCCCATATGCCTCACCCTAATCCATAGACCCTAAAAGCTAGAGCCTTAACCCTAAACCCTAAATCCTAAACTATAATCTCTAATCCTTAACCACTAAAACCTAGGCACTAAACCCTAAACCCCATACCTTATACCTTTAACCTAGACTCTAAACCTAATCCCTATATCCTTAACTCTAAACACAAATCTTTAAAAACTTAACCCTCAATCCTAAAACCTAGATCCTTAACCTAAAACCCTAGACCCTTAACTTAAACCCTAGATGCTTAACCAAAAAATTCAAACCCTATATACTAAACTCATGACCCATAACCCTAAATCTTGAACCCTAGACCATAAATGCTAAATTGTTGACCCTTAACGTCAAACAAAACCTTAAACCCTTAAACCTAAACCCAAAAATTGATATCTGAAACCCAACACCCTAGACCTTTAACCTAAACCCGATATGCTTCATCCTCAACCTAAAATGCATAACTCCCAACCATAAACCCTAAACCAATGACCTTAACCCTAGGCCTTAAACCTTAAAACCATAAAAAATAGACTATAAACCTAAAACTCTAAATGGTTAATCCTTAACTATAGACCTTAAACCCTTGACCCATAACCCTAGACCCTAGACCCTAAACTCTACAAACAAAATCCTAAACCCTACTCCCTTAATGCAATATTGTCGCTAATGCCTTATCCCGTAGAGATACTGAAAAAGTTGTGTTACTTGTCATTTCAATGCCCCAATTAAGCCTTTTTTATGCCATCCGACATGAGCAACAAAATTCTCCAGAAGTCTAGCAATATATAACCAATGTACATAATGGTACAACAGCAGTTCAATGGAGTTTTATGCAAGGGTTATTATTCTACAAAGGTCATGTTTACCTAATTCCATCTTCTCCCTCCATCCAGATAATTATGAGTGCCTTACATAATCAAGGCCATTAAGGGTATCAAAAGACACTTTTCAGAATTGCTAAAGATTTTCACTGGATAAGAATGAAACACCATATTCGTGATTTTATTCGTACTTGTGGAGTTTGTCAAAGGCATAAAACAAAAACTTTACAACTTGCAGGCCTTCTTCAACCCTTGCCCGTTCCAACTCAGGTATGGTCTAATATCTCATTAGACTTTGTTGAAGAGTTGACTAACTCCCATGAGAAAAATGTTGTTTTAGTGGTGGTTGATTGTTTCTCCAAATATTGTCATTTATTGGCCACTGCTCATCCTTATTCTGCTATAAGTATTGCAAGGCTCTTCTTTGATAGCATTTTTAAATTACATGGCCTTCCTGAAACAACGGTTAGTGACCGTGATGTTACTTTCACAAGTGCTTTTTGGAAAGAACTTTTTCATCTCAATGGTACTAAACTTTTCTTTAGTTCAGCATACCACCCCCAATTTGATGGGCAAACATAAGTTGTTAACTGGACAATTGAGATGTATTTAAGGTGTTTTACTAGCACACATCCTACCAAGTGGATGGACTGGTTGTCTTGGGTAGAATACTCTTATAATACTAGCTTCCATTCTTCCTTACGTACTACACCTTTTGAAGTTGTGTATGGACATCCACCACCATGTCTCTTATCTTAATGCCCTAGTATTTCTAAACTTGATGCAGTTGATAAAGCCTTGCAAACGAGGGATGAAATTCTTCAGGTACTGAAACAACATTTATTGCAAGCCCAACACAAGAGGAAGGTTATCTATGACTCTCATCACCGTCATGTTGAGTTTAATGTGGAGCATAAAGTTCTCTTACAGCTCCAGCCATACAAGCAATTCTCTTTGGCCAACCACTTGATGAGCTGCCGAGGCTCCTCAAATTACTTAAAGTTTTAGGTCGGTTACCTAGCTATTTGCAGCATAGGACAGCCCTAAGTCGAACCTAAGGATTGTTCTATTTAATGAATCATATAGAGAAGCATGTAAACAGGGGGGTTTTGTTGGTTTATGTGATTAACGAAAATTAATTATCAGTGGTGAAGTTTAAGAGAAAGCAACCAATCCAAGCCTTAACTAATTCTGATTTAAGTTCATCCTTGATTTCTAATGGTCCATTCAATCATTAACCATGTTCTTGGCCTTTAAAACATATCAAGAAGCCTCTCAATGTTCTATGGATTCCACTGGTTAAGCAACCAGAATTCGGTTTTAACTAAGACCAAATGAATTAAGCAAACATTCAAGTCTAGTTTTACCTAAGTCCATGATCCAGCCAAGGTGATTAATCCATCCAAAAGCTCAGAAACATTAATCAACCATACAATCCTCTTTTATCACATGCAATTAAGCAATCACACATGAAGATCCCAATTCGAATTAAGCAATTCAAACAGAATATTTCAAAGGATTGAAAGAACTTTGATTAACAACTAAAAGGAAGAACAACAACTCATAATCTCAAAACCAATAATCAGAATAGCAAAACCTGGATTGATATGTTGGATTAGCCCTCCATGAACAAGAGGAGCTGAAGTTCTTACAAAATATCTAAAAGAAAACTTAAGAACTAAGGAAAGCTCAAAAATCTGTCTAAAATATCTAATGAGGTGGTTATGAATTTCGGCTGCCTCCTTCTTCTGATATAGACCTCCAATTTTACATGCACACCTAAATTGCCCTTAGGGCACACTTGTTCCCATGGGCCTTAGCTTCAATTGGGCTTTGGTTTGGGCCCATTTGGACTTGTCATGAGGAAGTTAGGCCCATTTAAGTGGCAGAAGGTGTCTGGAACCGTCAGCTAACTTGCACAGCAAATAAGACCATCTTCCACATAAAATATGGTGAACCGGTCTTCATATCAATTGAAGCTCTGTCTGTTAGCTTTCCAATGGTACCAGTTTCAGGTCCATATGACATCTACAACTCAAGTTATGACCCAAATACTGCATGTAGGTCAGGATCCTGCGACAGCATGTCTTCTCTGGCTTCCAGGCTGCATATGACCTTCTGAACGTCCGAATTAGCTTTGGAGCCCTGAAAGAAAGTTGTAGAAAATTCTCTCAGCTTTCCAACAAGGTATGACTCGGAATTTTTGGACATTCAGAACTCAAGATATGCCTGCAACCCAGAGACAGCATATAATGCCCAGTATTGCTGGAAATTGCAATTAAGCATAAATGGATCCTAAGTCATGAAATGAGGTCTAAGTCTATGCAATTCAGCCCAAAAGAGGTTTAAAAGACTAAGTATGAGGAATAACTATTGTATAAAAAGTGTGTTCATCACCACTGTCACCAGAAGCTGCTACCTAAGTTTTATGGCCCATTCACTATTTTACAGGGTATTGGAACTATGGCCTATAAATTAGAGCTTCCACCAGACATTCGCCTTCACCCAGTGTTCCGTGTCTCCTGTCTAAAGGCATTTTGTGAGGGTAGCTATCCAGAAATTGCTACTCTTCCTTCAGGTTTACCAGAAACCCCATCTCCCCAACCTATAGCAATGCTGACCGGCACTTAGTTCGTAACATTCCTCAAGTCTTAATTCATTGCAGCACACTTCTCTAGCTAAAGCTTCATAGGAAACTGTTTCTTATATGCAGCAACATTTTCCATACTGCACAATTGAGGACAAGCGTGGTTTGGAGGAGGCGAGTAATGTTAGCAAACCACTGGTGTACCATTGGTTTACACATGGGAAATTTAGAAATTAATTTTTTTGAATTAGTTATCATTAGTTAGTTATTATAATTTCTATAATTTAATTATGGTTAGTTATTATGTTGCAGTGAGGAGGTTACTCCTCCATTCCCCTGTATTCCTAATTTTTAGGAGGTGGTTACTCCACCAAGTTTGTATTAGAGGTTTCGAATTATTGAATGGAATTATCAAAAAGTTTTATGTCAGTTTCTGAGGACTTATCTCAAGAGATTGCAAGTTCTCTCTAAGAAACCAGCACCATTAGTAGACGTAGGAAAACACCTACCCTTAAACCCCCTCTAATTCTGAAACCATAAGCCTTTGTCCCATAACCAGATCCATATCTAGGGACCATAACAAATCCTTAAACCCTAAACCTTAGATCTAAAGCCCTAATCCCTAAACCCTATATCCAAATCACTAAATCATAGACTTTTAACCTATTCCCTAAACCCTAGATACTGAACCCTAAGCCTTATATGGTTAACCCTAATCACTAAACCCTAAACCCTAGTGACTTAAACCTAACCCTAGCTAGATACTAAACCTAGCACCTAAAACCCTAAACCCTAAACCATAGACTTTACAACATAAATGCTATACCCCTAACCTTAGAAACTAAACCCTAAATTATAAACTATATATCTTAAACCAAGACCCTATGATACCCCTTAACCTAAACCCTAGATACTTAACCTTAACCCCTTGATCATATACCCTAAACTCATGACCCTTAACCATAAATCCTAAACCCTAGACATTAAACCCCAAACCCTAAACCATAGTCTCTATACTCTAAATCCTAAACTCTTAACATGAACCCTAGGCTCTTAACCCTAGACCCTAAATCCTAAATCCTAAATCCTTAACCCTAAACAATACACTCTATACCCTTAACCTAAACTTTATATGCTTAAATTTTAATCCCAAAATCTTAAATCCTAGAGCTTTAACCCTAAACTCTAAACCACCTAGACCCTAATCCCTAAAACCTAAATCCTAGACCATTAACCTTAACCTTAGATGCTTAACGCCAAACACTTAATCCCTAAAATCTATATTATGAAAATAGCTATTCCTTTGCAATTTGATCATATTGTGGACCCTACATAATTGCTTGATTTTCATTCACTTCTCTATATTAATATTTAGAAGTATGATAGTATATTTTAGTAGTAAAAAATTGTATTATTAAAATTACTTTAAAAATATAATAGCTAAGAAAAATAAAATTATTTTACTTATTGTGTAGAAATTTAAGGATTTAAATATCTTTATAAAAATATAATATCAACTCAACCAAATGTACTACATAGACATAATTCTAATCTTTTAATTTCTTAAAAAACAATGAATAAGGAGAATTTGAAAATAAATTATCATATTCATGCAAACTATAAAATAAAATATCAACAAAAAAGGAGTTTATCATTTTCAATAAAATTTGCATGTGTCAAGAAGGGGTGAACATATAAAAAAAAAAAAAAAGCTATGATAAAATATAATAAAAATAAGAAAAGAGAAACTAAAAAGTGACCAATAAAATACAAAAATTGAATAATTGAGAGTTTTAAGAAGATTTTTTTAAAAAAAGGCAGAATATAGATGCGTAGGTTTGCAAGTAAATTATTTTCTTTTTTGATTTTTGTACCCCTTACTTATGATTAAAAATGATTACTTTTCTCTCTCTTAACCTGTAATGTGAAGGAGCTTTACTTTAAAATATTGCTACAATAATATAGTAATAAAGTTGTGGGGGCAAGAAATATATTTTAGTGGCGGGAAATTGTTGTAAATAATGGAGATAATGAGGTTATTATATATGCATAAAGTATACTATTTTTTAGCTTATGAGGCAACTGCCTTCAAGGATCAGTCCTTGGAAGCAAATAAAAATTACATCGAAACTTAAGTTTAGCAAGTATGAGGCAGTATGAAAATTTCAGTGTGCACTTGTCATGTCTCTGTTATGGTAATTGGAAACATGGAGTGCACACTTTCAAGTTTAAGACTATTTTGGAAACTTTGGACAGTGGAGAAATGCTTGTATTTTCTGTTTTGCTAATCTTCCACATATGGGCTGGATTCTTTAGCATGCTTCAGAAATTTTTATTACTTGTTTCTTTCGTGTTTGTATAATGCTATTCCGCAACATCAGAAAACCAGTTCACAGTATAACTAGGAACACACTTTGAGGGGAAGGATCAACAATTTATATCCAAAGGCATGGTGCTGATGGCTATATTTTTTTTTTTTTGGGTGCTTTTGGCTGTGATCGAACATGGAACCACAAGCTTTAAGGATGATCTCAGTACCACTCAATCATAGGTTGTTTGATGCACTGATGACAATAATATTGAATAGTTTATAGCAAGGCCCTTGCTAACTTATTAATGGCCCAAATCTCAACAGTTTGTAAACTACATAAATAGAAATTGGTCTTCTACAATAAGAATTCTTCCAAGCCTTTCAAGATAAACCTTCCAAACTAATTATTTTATCATGATTATATTTGTAATGTATATTTTTTTTTATTCATTTCCTTATAAATATTCTCATCAAGTAACTAAAAAAAATCACATTGGCACTATTGGTGTTTTGGCTTAAAACACACTATTTATTTTATTTTAGTTTACTAGAGACTACATAATATGGGGTAACCTATCCCATTCTATAATTCTAACTGATCCGCCCAAAGAGGTTTGAACATGTGTCTTTTTTTCAACCATTAGGCTATCCTCTGTGGATGCTAAAAACACTTTATTAGAGATATAATAATTTCTACAAGATGCAGAACATATAAATAGTAGGAATATAGTAAAAGCAGGCTTTTAATTTTTGTTACAGAAAGTAAATAGTGCTCTCCAGTATTTGATCACTTTTTACAAGGATAATAGTATACACATCTGAATGAGTTGTCACATTGTCCTGCAGATGTATTCTCCTGTATTGTGCATATGTCAGAGCAATTGTCATTGTCCAAACAACCACCATGAAAAAATGCGCTAAACTTATGACAATATTCTTGTTCCAAATTTCGTATCCATGCATATATAAAAAGGTAAAAGAAAAAATACACAAAGAATGATAGTTCTGATTGATATGATTATGATTCTTAACCAATATACAAGAGAGAGAGAGAGAGAGAGAGAGGGACTAACCGTTGGTGGAGTAAAGGAGAAGGGAATCGTAGAGCAAGGCAATAATGAAGGCTGAAGATTTACAAAGGGAAGTCTTCATGTTTGCTAGAAATTGAAGGCTCTTAGTGGTGCTTAAGGAAAGTATTTGGTTGGGCATATATATAAGGTTAAAGCGAGGCATTGGTGTTAAGCATCTTCCAATTACGGCCATATACTTGTCTCTACTTCTTGTCTAGTTCCTTTCTTCACTATCCTTGTGGTGGTGCTGGGCAGCAGGCAAAGTGAAATACACAACGGGAGGCACAACCAATTTTCATCCAAGAAAAATAGAATCTGCATATTAAATATGCTCTGCAATTTAATAGTAAAAGTTTTGCAATTAGCAATTATCCTGATCAATCATCCCAAAAAGAAAATCTATTTCATTTAATATTATTTATGTCAAAAGGAGAAGAACAAGGCAAGACATGTGGACACTTTACTAAGAAAAGGATCACTACAAGAAAAATGGCATTTTCTTAAAATCCATGAGAAATTCACGACATTTCTCACGGAATTTCTCATAGAATGTGACTATTAGGATTCTCATGGATTTTCTCATGAACAAGGCTGACAGTGAGAAAAATCCATGAGAAAATTCAAATTTCCCCTTGGAATTTCTCACATAATGCTAGCCTCGTGAGAAAGTCCGTGAGAAATTGAAACGTGACATTTCACTTAAAATTTGAATTCTAGGGTTCCGTTTCTCATGGACAAATTCGTGAGAAATTTCATGAGAAAATCTATTTATCTTCTCTCTCGCACAACCGCAACCTCCATTTTCATTTTCAAAATTTTCTCCCTCTCCTCCGTTCTTTGTCGTCCTTTCTCTCTCTCCTCGGAGCAAATCAGCACTATTTTAGCTTTCGGACCTTGGGTCTTGCACCGCAGGTCTGATGAGCTGCCGAGGCTCCTCAAATTAGTTAATGTTTAAGGTCGGTTCCTAAGCTATTTGCAGCAAAGGGCAGCCCTAAGTCGAACCTAAGGATTGTTCTATTTGGTGAATCATATTGAAAAGCATATAAACAGGGGGGTTGTGTTTGTTTCTGTGATTAACAAAAATTAATTGAAAGTGGTAGAGTTTTAGAGAAAGCAACCAATCCAAGTCTTTACTAATTCTGATTTTGATTCATCCTTGATTTCCAAGGATCCACTTAATTATTAATCATGTTCTTGGCCTTTAAAACATATCAAGAAGCCTCTCAATGTTCTATGGATGTCTACTGGTTAAGCAACCAGAATTCGGTTCAACAAGGGACTAAATGAATTAAGNTTCCCTTGGAATTACCGTTGGAATTTTTCGCATAATTCCAACGGTAAAATTCCGTTGGAATTTCCGTTGGAATTATTTTCCGTTGGAATTCCCGTTGGAATTACGCAATTCCAACGGGGCATTTTCCAACGACACGTATTCCGTTGGAATTTCCGTTGGAGTTCAAAATTCCAACGGAAAAATTCCGTTGGAATCCAGGAAATTTGTTGTAGTGAGAACAACAACACATAATCTCAAAATCAATAATCAGAATAGCAAAACTTGGATTGATAGGATGATTTAGCCCTCCATGAACAAGAAGAGCTGAGTTCTTACAAAATATCTAAGAGAAAGCTTAAGAGCTAAGGAAAGACTAGAAAGCTGTCTAAAATATCTAAAACTTCATTATTAATTTCGGCTGCCCCCCTCTTGCTGATATAGACCTCCAATTTTACATGCACACCCAAATTGCCCTTAGGGCACACTTGTTCCCATGGGCCTTAGCTTCAATTGGGCTTTGGTTTGGGCCCATTTGGACTTGTCATGAGGAAGTTAGGCCCATTTAAGTGGCAGAAGGTGTCTGGAACCGTCAACTAACTTGCACAGAAAATAAGACCATCTTTCACATAAAATATGGTGAACCGGTCTGCATATAAATTGAAGCTCTGTCTGTTAGCTTTCCAATGGTACCAGTTTCAGGTCCATATGACATTCACAACTCAAGTTATGACCCAAATACTGCATGTAGGTCAGGATCCTGCGACAGCATATCTTCTCTGGCTTCCAGGCTACATATGACCTTCTGAACGTCCGAATTAGCTTTGGAGCCCTGAAAGAAAGTTGTAGAAAATTATCTTAGCTTTCCAACAAGGTATGACTCGGAATTTTTAGACATCCAGAACTCAAGATATGCCTGAAACACAGAGACAGCATATAATGCCCAGTATTGCTGGAAATTGCAATTAAGCATAAATGGATCCTAAGTCATGAAATGAGGTCTAAGTCTATGCAATTCAGCCCAAAAGAGGTTTAAAAGACTAAGTATGAGGAATAACTATTGTATAAAGAGTGTGTTCATTAAGGTCCCCTACTACAAGTCTACTGGTTTAGATTTTGAGGTTTATGCTTATTGAGGTAGGTTCCTATACTCATCTCTTATATCTTATTTTTTATGCATTTTGTATGAGTAATTTTATTTTAATTGAGAGTTGCAGATTATATTCCTAGAGGGGGTTGAATATGAATTGTTAAAATTCGTTTCTTGAAATTTGACTGAAGTCATATATTTGTTGAAGAATTGGTTCTTACAAACTAGTTTTGCAACAAATACTAACATGAGTATATTGAAATCACTTCAGCAAAACATGAACAACCCAGACAGAGAAATAACTAGAGAATCAGAGATGAAGGCAAGAGAAATTAGACAAAGATTTTATAGTGGTTCAGCTTAATATGCCTATATCCACTTCTCCCATGTTAATGGGGTTCCACTATACTTCAAGGTTATTTTTCCAAGCTTCTCCAAGCTTTACACTAAGTTTATTTTTCCAAGCTTCTCCAAGCTTAACTCTCATGGTTTTTGTTTCCCAAGCTCACCATGAACTCTCTTTCTCTAACACCCTAGAGATTACTCACATGAATTTCTCCATAGAAATCCAAGTTTACAGAACCAAAGTGTTTTGTTGTAGCCCCAAGAATAAACTCTCTCACAGAATATAAATATTACAATGAAGAACTTCAAGCATAAAGAAATGGCCGAGAAGAGGAAGAAGAAACTTAAGAGCTTAGCTATTTAACAATGGCTTCCCTCTCTCTGTCTGAAAATATTTTCTTCTTCTTTCCACTTTATGCATTCCTAAGCCTCTTAGAAGTCTTCTTGCTTTTTCATCTCACTTGTGCACGTGATGAACTGAATGATGAGGGGAAAGAGGAGCCACCAACCGGCTGACTCCTTGTCAATCAGTCACTTGACCATTTGTCCTTTTGTCCTCAAAAGTATTTCTTTTATGTAAGAGAGTAGATAGCTTTCTTGAAGTATGAGCTTTTCAAAATAGTACTTAGAAAGGAAGCTTTCTATTTTCTAAGGATGCACCCTTAGTCAGACTTGTAAAAAGGAGATCTTTGGCTCGGAGTCCGTGTAGGACTTTGTCCACATCAAGAATTTTGAAGACTCATCACATATGCAAGAACTGGTTCTAAAGAACAAGTTCTGCACGTTTCCATTTGAGGATTGATCTGAATAACATCTTAAAAAACATAGCAAAGATTAATAGAGACAAGACATACAACACATGTAAAAGATAGCAAGATATTATTGTTATCATCAAAACAGGTTCAGAGACTTGTGGAGCTAACAATCTCCCCCTTTTTTATGATGACAATAATGAATTTGTGAAAAAGCTCCCCCTTAATTCATGCCCATTAGAACTGAGAATCAATTCTCTAGAACTAGATGATAGAAGGGAGTTTTCACATTAACCTGTCCAGTAATAAGAAATTATACCATTAACCTATGTCAATTACAATTCCAACAGAGATAGTAGTTCAAACAGACTATTCCAACAGGTTATTCAACATAATTTCTCCCTCTTTGGCATTATTAAAAAGACAGGGGTAAAAAATAGATCATAAAATAAAATCAGTGAAGGGATCAGACCATTTCAGCAATCAAACTAGAATATTACCACATTAAAATCAAGTCATATGCAATCAGGAAATGTCATGGATGGATGATGCATGAGAATTAGTAAAAGCATAGGCTGAAAAATGTTTTTCTATGCTACAAATACAACTAAAATGGTAGCAAAAATAGAAACATTGACATGAAATTAGACAATCTAATCGGATGAGGAGGATGACTGAGAGGCAATGAGTTGGGCTAATTTAGCTTTGACATCTGACAGATCCTATTCCATTGCTGCCATCCGAGCATTGTTGTTAAACACCAGAGTTTGAAAGAAGTTAAGTTGCCTACCTTTTTGGTTTGCCAGTTCCTCTAGATTGACTGAAGCCACCCATTCTACATGATCCATTTCTTCAAATGGCTGGGCTGATGGAGCTTGTTTCCTTGCCTTCTTTGAGGGTTCAGTAGCCTGCCTCTTGGTCTTGACATAGGGAGTACTAGTGGATGTTGCTTGTTTCTTTCCCTTTACAGAGGTCTGGCTAAGAGAAGGATCAGGAGAGGTGAAAGTAACAGGCAAGGGTCTTTTTATAATGAACTTGGCAGGAAAGGGTTCTGACTCAAATGAGGTGAGATCAACCTTAAAGTACTTGCATAATTTTACAACTAGCATGCCATAGGGAAGCCTAGTTTTAGTTCTTGACCCTTTGACAGAGACAACCATTGTACTTAAGATTAATCTGGGCAAGTTTAGTGGAAGGTGATTCTTTAGGTGATACAATAGATATTAGGTCAAGAGTGGTGAACTCACTATGGCTGCCAATTTGAGGTAAAAGGTGTAAGGTGATGATTTTGGCAAGGGTCCTGGATGTGGAATTAAAGCAGTGAATTCAAGGAGGTCTTCCCTTCCCTTTTTGATCAGGAAAATCACACACAGAATCCATGGCAGCATCAAAAGATATCAAACCAGCAGGCCAAACTTTCTGAACAAACCTAGAGTCTCCTTTCAGAGGCAGTTTCAGAATACTAGCCAGAAGTTTTTCAGAGATAACTACTTCCTCACCAGCAATAAATGATTTTAAATAAACAGTTCCAGACTCAGATCCTTTTAAAGGCTGAAGATGAGCATAAAATAGGCGGATTACCTTTGGCATAACTGGCTCATTGATTTTCGGCATGCCTGACCATCCCATGTTAGCAAAGACTTCTTCAACTGATTGAGTCCTGTGCTGCGACACTTTCACATTCAGTAGGACTTCTTTTAGCGTCTGGATTTGAGTCAGGACCAGATTGATCAGGAGCATTCTCAGATGCTCCTTTATCAGCAGAGCTTGTGACAGATGACTTTTTATCTGGAGTCCTTTTTGCAGAGGGTTTTTGGTGGATTTCGAAGCAGAAGTTTTGGTCTTAGACCCTTTGCCCCGAGAGTTTGATGCTTGCTCTGAGGAGCAAAGACCTTAGCCTTAGAGGATGATGGTGAAGCCATTGGAGTTGAGACTTTGGCTTGAGGAGTAGAGACTTTTGAATCCCGTCTTGGCATAAATACTATTTTTCTTGCCAACATCTTCTTTCTTCTAGGACGAACAGAGGGCTCTGAAGGCTTTCTTGCAGGAGAGGACTCAGGAACATTTGAAGTAGATGGCATTGGAGAGGAATCCTTTGGAGGGTTAGGAATGAATGAAGTCTCAGATGGTTTGGGGTTTGCAGAAGGTGATGGTGATTGAGAGGGAGAAAGAGTATGTGAAGCAGATGGAATTGGTGATGGAGGAGGATAAGCTATGGGAGAATCAGAGGGTGGAGCTTCGAGAGGAAGCGATGGAAATAGGGGTTCTTAAACAGGTTCTGGAATAGGAGAAGAATGAGGGGAATCCATTTTAGCTTTCCCTTTGACAGAACTGGAGGCAAACCTACTTGCTCTATGAAGGATTGGTTCAATGTCTTCAGGTTCTTCTGAAGAAGATGAGTCCTCCACTTGAATTGGCTTCTCACGAGAGGATTCTGCTTCTATCTTTCCTTTGAACTGAGCTCTTAACTGCTGGCTTACTCTTCTTCTATCCATTACTCTAGAGGTTTCCAACTTTGATTAATATAATGGCAGCCAATGGAGCACGATCAAGCACTTACTGAGGAGAAGGGAGAACGTGCAAAATGAATGCGGAAAATAGGTAGGAACAGAGGAATGAATGCAGAAGAAGGTGAACAGTTAGGTTCACTTTCGAAGGAAGAAGAGAGGAAATTTAGCCTGGGAATGCATTGAGATAAAACGGTGCGTTTTGCCAAAGACAATAAGACTGGACATTGAGCTAGGATGAAGCGTGCGTTTTGGCCAAAGGCCAGAGAATGCGAGCTGAAGTGAAAAGAGGGTTAGAAATGATTTTTGGCCCATAACAAAATTTTAGTCCAACAAACACACAGAGGAATTTTTTAGAGATAAATTCATGAAGCAGTATTCCCAAAAAAAAAAAAAGAAAACTGATATCCCTTCAAATAAAAATCCAGACATGATCAAGTTTATTCAGAAAATTGATAGGCTAGAAAACTCAAAAATGATCAGGGATAAATTTTGAGCACAAAAAGGAAGATTGTCCAACAAAAAAAAAAAATCAGATTTCCCCCTTTTTTTTTTATAACAATTTCAGAAGAAATTACCAAAAGCTGAAAATATTCATCAGTCAATCAGAATTCAAAAAGAATGAAATGTATATGAGCAACCAACAAATATATACATACATAACACTTCATCAATGCCTATTGATCATGCCTAATTCATGCCTTAAGAGACAGAACCTTTCTTCAGCTAAAGGTTTTGTGAAAAAATAGCAAGCTGATCCTCAGTGTTAATAAAAGAAAGTTACATGTCACCCTTAAGAACATGATCTCTAAGAAAATGATGCTTTATGTCTATATGCTTGGTTCTTGAATACTGCACTGGATTTCTTGCAATATTTATGGCACTTGTATTATCACAAAGCAAAGGAATTCTGTTCAGAATTATACCATAGTCAACAAGTTGTTGTTTCATCCACAACACTTATGAACAACACAAACCAGCAACCATGTACTCAGCTTCAGCTGTTGATTGAGCGAGTGAATTTTGTTTCTTTGATTGCCAAGAGACCAGTGCTCCTCCAAGAAATTGAGAACCTCCACTTGTGCATTTTCGATCAATGGAACAACCAGCATAATCAGAATCTGTATATGAAACTAGTTCGAGATAACTAGTTCTACTGTACCATAGACCAACATTCACAGAATTTATTAGATATCGAAAATTCCTTTTAACAGCAGTCAAATGAGATTCCTTTGGATTAACTTGAAATCTTGCACATGCACAAACAGAATAGATGATATCTGGTCTACTAGCAGTCAAATATAACAAGGATCCAATCATACCTCTATACCTTTTCTGACACAGATTTACCCTTTTCATCCAGAACTAGTTTTGTAGCAGGACTCATAGAAGTTGAAATCCTTTTTGCATTATCCATGCCAAAACGCTTGAGTAACTCTCTTGTGTACTTGGGCTGATTTATGAAAATTCCGTCTTTGAGTTGCTTGACTTGAAGTCCAAGGAAGAAGTTAAGTTCTCCCATCATGCTCATCTCAAACTCACTTTTCATTAATATCTCAAAATCCTTGCATAGCTCATTGTTAGTTGATCCAAAGATAATGTCATCAACATAAATTTGAACTATGATAATATTATGAGATAATCTCTTAGTAAACAAAGTGGTATCAACTTTCCCTCTTACAAACTTATTTTTCATGAGAAATTCACTAAGTCTATCATACCAAGCTCTAGGAGCTTGCTTAAGACCATAAAGAGCTTTGGAAAGTTTATAAACGTGAATAGGAAGGTCTAGATTTTCAAAACTAGGAGGCTGCTTAACAAACACTTCCTCACTGATGTACCCATTCAGAAAAGCACTTTTCACATCCATTTGAAAAACCTTAAAGCCTTTGAAAGAAGCAAATGCAAGAAATATTCTAATAGCTTCTAGTCTAGTGATTGGTGTTGTCGCTTAACCAATTAAATTAAACCGAATCCCCTAATTAGAATGCAATAGAGGGCATGATCCGGGTTTGTCTCACAAGGAATGCAATGTGTAATAATAATTTCAAGTTAAAAACAAGGAATTTTTGAAACAAGATTATAATAGTAAATTGCAGAATTAAACAAAGATTAATGTAGTTGATTAAAGGCGTAACCTAGCTAGACATCCATCAAAAACCGGTTTGATTCATCCTAGATTAACATGAGTGATTAAGTCTTAATGCAGCACTACTAATTGAGTTTAATCACAACTGAAATCTCTAATTATGATCAATTGTTCCTACTGAGTTATCACTCAGGATTCGATTAATCACATACAATCATTAATCTTGTAATCATAAAGACTAAGCAATTAGTGATTAATCTAAAAACTGAACATCAATTAGCATAGCATAGCTTCTCTGAATTCTAACCACAGATTAAAGATTGATCAATCTAAATTCTATTTCTTACTTCAATATCCATATAAATCACAAAGATCTCCATGAATTAATACAAAGATTAAAGCAAGGTAGAAATTAAAAGAAGAAGAAATTGCATTAAGTTTAATCCAATTAAGAACATAATCTCAAAATCAAAACCGAATTTAATCAGGAGTCTAACTTGGTTACAAGGATTCTACTCTTCCATGGTCATGAAATCCAAGCTCCAATGGAGAAGTGTAGTCATACATCAAAGAGCTCCAGAATTTTCAAGAGAGAAAAATAAAAGCTGCCTAAAAACTGTCTAGTCTAGAAATCATAACTCGTCTGCCTCCTTTCTCTGCTTATAACTTCCTAACTTTCGTGCACACCTAATTTACCCCAAACCTAGTTTAAACCTATGGACCTCAGCTTCAAATGGGTTCCGGTTTGGGCCTAATTGGGCCTGAATTGAGGAAGTTAAGCCCATTTAAGTCCATCTAGGTCTCTGGACTAATCAGCCATTTTCGATAGGTAATAAGACCATCTTAACTTCATAATTTGTTGAACTGTCCTTCATAACAATAGAATCCCTACACCTTATCTTTCCAATGGGATTGGTTTCAAGTCCATACGACATGTACAGCACAAGTTATGGTCCAAACACTGCATGCGGGTCAGGATCCAGCGGCAGCAACTCTATTCTGACTTCCGGGTTAAATTTGACCCACTGAACGTCTAAATTGGCCTTGGAGGTCTGAATGAAAGTTGTAGATAATCCTCTTAGCTTTCCTAAAAGGCAAGAATCACAATTTTTAGACATCCATAACTAAAGATATAACCAAAATACAGAATAGTGTCAAAGCCCTAATAATGCTGAAACACACACTTAAGCCCAATTTTAACATAATTAATGAAATATGACCCAAGCCTAATCAAATAGGCCCAAAATAGGATTAGGAGGTCAAAAATGGGAATTAATTAATATATAAAATATTGTTCAACATCTAGCTATAGGAGCAAAGGTTTCTTCAAAGTCTATACCTTCCTGCTATTTGAAGCCTTGTGCTACCAATCTTGCTTTGTTTCTCACCACTTTGTCATCTTCATCAAGCTTGTTTCTGAAAACCCATCTTGTGCCAATGATTGATTGACCTTTTGGTTCAGGAACAAGAGTCCAGACTTGATTCCTTGAGAACTGATTTAGCTTTTCTTGCATTGTCATGATCCATGTTTCATCTTGTGGTGCTTCACCAATTTTGGTAGGCTCGGACAGAGATAAAAGAGCCAAGTTAACATGTTTATCTCGAAGAGATGCTCTTGTACTGATTCCTCTTTCCAAGTCATCAATCACTTTTTCAATTGGATGATCTTTTAGAATTATGGTTTCTTTTGGCAGTGAGTCTCTTACATTCTTCTGAGCAAATTCTTCTTGAACTGGTTATGAAAAGTCCAATTCAATGTGAATTGAATCGCAAGGGATTTGTGATGTTCCCTTTTCTTGAACTTTCTCTTCTTTGGAGGATCCTTTGAGGTTTTCCTGCACTACTTCATTTTCCTCAAGGGCTTTTGAAACCAAGGGATAGTTAGATTCATCAAATACTACATGCATTGATTCTTCTACAACAAGGGTTCTTTTGTTATAGACTCTATAAGCTTTGCTTGATAAGGAGTAGCCAAGAAAGATAGCTTCATCAAATTTTGAATCAAATTTACCTAAGTGATCTTTTCCATTATTCAGCACAAAGCATTTACAGCCAAAAGCATGAAAATAGCTCACATTAGGTTTTCTTCCTTTCCAAAGCTCATATGGAGTTTTCTTTAAAATAGGCCTAATTAAACATCTATTCAAAATATAGCATGCTGTGTTGACAGCTTCAACCCAAAAGTATTTTGGCAAATTATTTTCACAAAGCATGGTTCTTCCCATCTCAACTAGAGTTCGACTTTTCCTTTCAACCACACCATTTTGTTGGGGGGGTTCTAGGACAAGAAAAATTGTGGTGGATTCCTTGATTTTCACAAAAGCTTTGAAATAACTTGTTTTCAAATTCCCCACCATGATCACTTCTAATTGAGGTGATAGCAAAGCCTTTTTCATTTTGAACCTTTTTGCTAAAACTTTCAAAAATCTCAAAAGTATCATCCTTATGAGCAAAAAAGAAAACCCAAGTAAATCTAGAAAAATCATCCACAATGACAAAGCAGTATTTCTTTCTATTTAGACTAGATGTAGATACTGGTCCAAAGAGATCCATATGGAGAAGTTGAAGTGGCCTAGAGGATGACAATTCTTTCTTAGACTTGAAAGAGGATTTGATTTTTTTTTTGCCTTGCTGACAAGCAGCACAAACTTTGCTCTTTTCGAAAGCTAGTTTGGGCAAACCAAAAACCAACTCCTTTTTAGAAAGCTTTGAAATAAGTTTAAAATTTACATGTCCAAGTCTTCTATGCCACAGCCAAGAGATATTGTTTTGAGAAGAGAAACATGTCTCCTCTTTTGATTTTAAAGATTCTCCAGAAACAATATATACATTGGAACATCTTTGACTAACAAACAAAACATCATCATAATTTTTCTTGTGTATAATGCAATGAGGAGTTTCAAAAGTGATCTTATGACCCTTATGACAAAGTTGACTTATGCTCAGCAAATTGTACATCAAGCCTTGAACTAAGTAGACATTGTCAATGAGTAGATTAGGAGAGATTTTGATTTTACCTAATCCGACAATTCTACCTTTGCTATTCTCACCAAAAGAGACATCTCCCAAATCCATTTGGTTAATGGAGACAAATTTTGAAAGATCTCCAGTCATGTGTCTTGAACAGCCACTATCTAGATGCCAACACTCACTTTTGGCTTGATAGCAAAACTGAAATAGAATCACAGAGACTTAGGTACCCAAAGTTCTTTGGGTCCTTTTCATGTTATAGAAAAATGTGCCTTTAGGCACCCATACCATCTTTCTTGCCACACAAAGTTTCTTATAAGAGCATGCATTGGGAAAATGTCCTACATGACCACAATAGAAGCAAGTTCCTTTCGAAAAGGAATGTGGAAGAGAAGCTTTGACAAAAGAGGTTTTCAAAACTTTTGAAGTGCTAGGCTGAATATAACCTAAACCAGAAATATCATTGCTTGCTATTTGCTTTCCTAGGATGGAATTCAGATTATTTCTTCCCTTAACAAACTTGACTAAGTCTCCAGACAGCTCATTCACTTTTCCTTTTAGTTTGTCAATTTCATTTTTGAGAGAAGAAGTGAAATGATTTTCTTTTTCAAGGAGATTATTTTGATGCTGAAGTGTCTTAATCTGTCAATTAAACCAGCATTATTTTTTTCAAGTTCTTCTATCACATTTACTTGATCTTTAATGATTTTCTTTAAGGCATTAATTTTTGCAAGCCTTTTTTCATAATCAAAAGACAAATCATCGAAAGCAAGACTTAGTTCATCATAAGTAGGCAAGAGTTCAAGGTCTAGATCATTTACCTCACGTTTTTCTCCAGACCCTTCTCCGACTACCATCAGACACAAATTTGCCACATTCTCCTCCTCTGACTCATCACTTTTTGATGTTGAGTTTTCATCACTCCAGGTGGCCACCATAGCTTTCTTCTTCTTCTTTTTAAAGAATCTCTTCTTGTTGAGATTTGGACATTCAGGTTTGATGTGTCATGGCCTTTTGCATTCATTGCAAATGATAGGCTCTTTGCTGCTATCTCTTTTGTTAAAGTCTTTGTGACCTTTTGATGAGAATCTCTTCTTTTCCTTTCTTTTCCTCATCATATCCAGAACTCTCCTAGTCACCAAAGCTATATCTTCATCACTAGAGGCTAGTTCTCTTTGAGTACTCGTTTCTGGAACATTTGAAGCAAGAGCTAGGCTTTTCTTTCTTTCCCCTGCCATACTCTTCTTTTCCATGATCAGCATCTGGTGTGATTCAAGAGTGCCTCTTAGAGCATCAACCGTAAGATCATTAGTTTCAACAAACTGAAGCAAGACAGTCACTTTGGAATCCCATTTTTCANAATTAATTTTCGTTAATCACTTAAACCAAACTCAACCCCCTCTGTTTATATGCTTTTCAATATGATTCACTAAATAGAACAATCCTTAGGTTCGACTTAGGGCTATCCTATGCTGCAAAAAGCTAGGTAACCGACCTAAAACTTAATTAATTTGAGGAGCCTCGACAGCTCATCACATGGCTGGTTCCTTCATGGATGGCAGCAAGTCTGTTCTACATTTCTTTTGCCGTGTTAGATGAGACAATGTTCTCATATTCTGCAGCAGATACACCACATACAATGTTGTACCTAGCCTTGGAGTTTAGAGTAAATTTGAGTTTGTCTTAAGAGGTAAACTCATGCTCTTCTTTTGGGACAGTGGCTCCTTCCACTACTTTGGCGAGATGAGTGATACCATTTCTGACTATCTGCCATACATCATAGTCAATGGCTTCAAGATACATTTCCATTCTTTGCTTCCAGTAGGCATAATTTTCTCCATTGAAGAATGGAGGCTTATGAAAGGAGTAAGACTCATTTTGGTTATTCATGATACCTGCAATACAACTAAAAAGATGATCTTTAACTCATGGTTAGTTAAACCAGAAAATGTTAAGCACAAGCTCTGATACCAATTGAGAGTTGCAGATTATATTCCTAGAGGGGGGCGAATAGGAATTGTTAAAATTCGTTTCTTGAAATTTGACTGAAGTCATATATTTGTTGAAGAACTGGTTCTTACAAACTAGTTCTGCAACAAATACTAAACATGAGTATATCGAAATCACTTTAGTAAAACATGAACAACCCAGACAGAGAAGTAACCAAAGAATCAGAGAAGAAGGCAAGAGAAATTAGAAAGAGATTTTATAGTGGTTCGGCTTAACATGCCTACATCCACTTCTCCCATGTTAATGGGGTTCTACTATACTTCAATGTTATTTTTCCAAGTTTCTCCAAGCTTTACACCAAGTTTATTTTTCCAAGCTTCTCCAAGCTTAACTCCCATGGTTTTTGTTTCCCAAGCTCATCATGAACTCTCTCTTTCTAATACCCTAGAGATTACTTACATGAATTTCTCCATAGAAATCCAAGTTTATAGAACCAAAGTGTTTTGTTGTAGCCCCAAGAATAAACTCTCTCATAGAGTATATATATTACAATGAAGAACTTGACGCATAAAGAAATGGTTGAGAAGAGGAAGAAGAAACTGAAGAGCTCAGTTGTTTAACAATGGTTTCCCTTTCTCTCTCTGAAAATATTTTCTTCTTCTTTCCACTTTATGCATTCCGAAGCCTCTTAGAAGTCTTCTTTCTTTTTCATCTCACTTGTGCACGTGAAGAACCGAATGATGAGGGGAAAGAAGAGCCACCAACCGGCTGACTCCTTGTCAATCAGTCACTTGACCATTTGTCCTTTTGTCCTCAAAAGTCTTTCTTTTGTGTAAGAGAGCAGATAGTTTTCTTGAAGTATGAGCTTTTCAAAAGGGAAGCTTTCTATTTTCTAAGGATGCACCCTTAGTCAAACTTGCAAAAAGGAGATCTTTGGCCCGGAGTCCATGTAGGACTTTGTCCACATCAGCAATTTTGAAGACTCATCACATATGCAACAATTGGTTCTGAAGAACAAGTTCTGCAAGTTTCCATTTGAGGATTGATCTGAATAACATCTTCAAAAAACATAGCAAAGATTAATAGAGACAAGACATATAACACATGTAAGAGATAGCAAAATATTATTGTTATCATCAAAACAGGTTCAGAGACTTGTGGAGCTAACTTCAATTACCATGAACATTATAGGATTTAATTTTTTAGAATGTGTATTGCTTATTTTAGATAGTGTAAGAGTTATTTTAGATGTAGCTTAATAGTGTAGGTTGATAGATAGTACAATTGATAATGAAATATATATCATTTGTTAAGATTAGGAACTCAATCTTGTTATATGCTTGGTGTTGAATCATTCTATAATTTTTTTTGAATTTTTTCAATGGTTTAGAAATAATTTTGTAATTTTTTTACCTGTTGTGTAAGTTTTTACCTCTTCTGCTATGTAACTATGTATGTTGGAATAAATTGTAATTTAGGGTTTATGTTTCTGTTGAATTGTGTGGAATTTTAAATTCTTGGAATGTTCAATTTTTTGGGGAGACTCTGCTCAATTTTTGTTTTATTATTTAGGGATTTAGGGTATAGGGGTTAAGAATTTAAAGTTTAGGTTTTAAGGATTTAGTGGTTTAGGGTTTAATGGTTTAGGGATTTAGAGTTTAAAGGTTTGGGTTTTGGGGATAGGGGTTCAGGGTTTATGGTTTAGGAGTTAAGGTTAGGGTTAGGGTTTTGGGTGTAGGTTTAGGATTTATGGTTTAGAAGTTAGGGTTAGTGGTTTTATTGTACTAATTATTTGATTGGTTTTATTTAAATTGTATGACAAATGTCAAACTAGCCTAGCCGTTCATCTCCGACAGGTGGGCCGCCGTCTAGGAGGGACAAAGGCAAGATTGTTGCTCAGCCTTCTCAGACCGAGCCGGCCTTGTCTTTCTTTATTCCGACCCTGGGGTTAAAGCGCACATCATCCCCCACTACTACGTACAACAGGTGCTCAGGAGCCGCCACCCTAGGCTCCACATTGTCGGTCGCTGGAGGGTCATCACATGCGAGTCCATTGATTTTAGACTCACCATGTCTGGGCTCCCAACTGGCTAATGGTTGGTTGTTTGTTGAGCCACACAGGAGGAAAGAGTAAGTTAGTTCTAATACTGAACACTTTTTTTTTTAAGATTTACTGGTCGGATATTTCTAATACTTAACAATTAATTCTTTTTTTTGCAACTTTATACCTTCCAAGGAGCCCGTGAACTACATTTTGGCTATCTACAAGTAAAAATTTGAACAGTCATGGCTGGACTTCACCTCAGTTCCTGATGAGGTGATGGAACTCTGGTGGACAGAGTTGAAGATTACAATTATTTGATTTTACTTTATTCTAAACTAGTTGGTATACATATTTGCTATAAATGATTATGTGCCATCAGTTCGATCTGCTGCTTGTCGGGCCATTGGTGTCATTTCATGTTTTCCCCAAGTTTGTCAGAGGTGATGCAGAAGAGATTTCAAAACTATAAGGATCTGATTTAGAAGCTTTATTTTGGAATCATCAGAATGAAAATAAAAAGTTCATGTTTGTAGTGCAGAGATACTTGACAGGTTTACCCATGTTGTTGAGATTAACATTCACGATTCCCTACTCTCAATAAGACCTACTTAAGTTTTGAAGTTTGAACTCTATATATTTTAGGGCATAGGATTGTTACTTAAGCAGACAATCAGAGATTTTTTCTTTTTGGTCCCCTTCAGGTGAGGATAACAGCCTCACGAGATTTCACAAATATATATGCAATGCTATATGTCACTTTGTCAATAACCTTCCTTTAGGATGTATAGGTGGGGCTTAATGTGAGTGGTGTGATTTACAAGTCAAGTAATTTATGTTAAAACTACTTTCTGATTTCTTATTTTTTCTTTCTTTCTTTTTTTTTTCTTTTAATATTTTTGTCACAGGTTTCAAGGGCTAATCCCTTATTGGTTGTATCATTGAGTGAGTGTGCTTTGCATCTGATAAAGGTTGTAGATAAGGTAATTATGTTGACCTTTTCACTCCACCATTTTTCCTTTTATTCCAATCTTTTGCATTGATTCATTGCCTTTTACGCATTGTTAATATTGGATCTTCAAATTTTTATTTAACTTTGTTTTCTTCCTGACCATGTGGTTGTGAAGATATGGGATTTAATCTACCACAATAATGTTAATCCTTGGTGGACGAACTACTCTTATTGAAGCTTGTTTATTCAGTATCCCAAGTGGAGTTGAATGTAAGATTGAGAAAATTATGATGGAGTTTCCTCCGTCTGGTGTTGTTGAGAAGAGAAAGGATCAGTTGGTTAAATGGAAGTGTGTTGTAGGCCTAGGGAGGAAGGTGGTCTGGGCCTTGGTAATTTGGTATATTAAAAGATTTCTCTTACTGGTAAATCACTTTGGGTGTTTTCCCTTGAGATTAATTCTCTTCAGCATATGATTATTTGAAGAAAATATGGCTTAGACCAAAATGGGTGGGATGCTAACCAAGCAATTACAACTACTCCGCTGGAGCCTTTGGAAATTTATTTCTCAAGGATATACTGCTTTCTCTAAAGGTAGGTAATGACAATTATATCAAACTTTGGGAGGATCACTGGGTGGGGGACAATCCTTTTTAGAGGCTTTTCCTCATTTTCATCGCCTTTCTTCTCTTCATAATTTCTCCATTCAAAATGTCCATAGCTTCTTGGATTCGTTGTTTCTTAGAGTTTTCATTTTATTCTTTTCAGAAATTGAATGATAGAGATAAGCTTCTGAATTGGAATCCCTTTTGGTTTTGTTCGTTTGTTAGACTCTGTTCTGTTTCACTCCCAATTTGGATAGGAGGGTTTGCACCCTTGATCCACCTGATAAATATTCTTGTAAATCTTTTTTCCTGTTTCTCGCCTAATCTAGGAATAGGGTGAACTTCTTGCTTGATAAACCACTCTGGAAATCAAAAGCTCAGTCTAAGGTCAAGTCTTTCATTTGGATAATGATGCATAATAGGAGTAATACTAATGATAGGTTGTAGGTTTAGGCGACCCAAAGCTCTTTCCCTTGATATGTGTTATGTATAGTGCTAGTTCTGAAACAGCTGCCCATTTGTTCTTACATTGTACAACAGCCAATTCTATTTGAGTACCTTGTTTGGTATTTTTGGTTTATGTTGGGTGTCCCTCAAATTTGAAGCAGTTCTTGTTTATTAGTTTGAGGTTTTGGGAGGAGAAAGGAGGGTAGAACCCTATGGGTTAGTGTTATTTATGCAATTTTTTGGTCTATTTGGTTGGCAATAAAGGCTTGTATGTTTAAGGAAACTGTTTTGTAATTTGAAGCTATTATGGGACAAAATTGTTTTCCTAGCTTCTCTTTAAGGCTGTTCCTTTGACAATACGAAATGGGAGAGCTCTTTCACATTTAATTTTTCTTTGTTTCTTGCTATTGTCTTTCTATGCGTTTTTCTTCTAGAGGATACCTTATCCTCTTTTCATCTTGTACCATTCCTTTCTTAATACAATTCTCCTTGCCTTTTTGGAGGCTTTCCGCCACATGGAGGAAACTAATAATTTGTGACACGATCAACCAGAACAGAGCTCATGCTAACATATTGATGTAATATTACCATCATGTAATCACTTTATTACAGGCATTGTGCCTTATGAGGACAAGCCAACTTATCCTCAGTGATGGTCATGCAAACAATGAGATTATAGGAAAAATTAAGCATAGAAAATGAAAAGAATGAGAAATTCCGTCAATTACAAGAGCTTTAATAGGAAAAGCTTTAAATTAAATTGAAAGAAACACGTACAATGGACAAGATAAATCTTCTTCGCACAACTCGAATCGTTGATTAGGTCAAAGGATAAAAACAGGGCTGGAAGTTATCTGCCATCAATCACTTTAGATAGAAAACGCATACCAATAGTGAAAGGCCAAAGGGTTCCACCACTATGTCTTTCGTGATTTAGGCACACTGACATAGAAGGAGAAGAGAGTTCTTTTTGTAAGTGTTGGGAAAGCCACGTAACATTAAAATTCCATTAGTAATTGTCACCCAAAAGGAAAAAAAAAAAAAAAAAAAACTGTCATGTNAAAAAAAAAAAAAGCTGTCATGTTACACTCCTCGCACCCTAAGTAAGTAATGGCTCTTTCTAAACAAAAATTCCATCAATTGCCTTTGTTTTCTTATATTTGTTTTTATAATTATATTATATACATGCTATTATAATATAATCTTAGCTTAATTATAGTTTTGGTCTCCTTATTTTCAAATAGAACTTTTTAGTCCCTCAAATTTCATAAAATAAATGAATTGATCCGCATCCCTGACACTATTAAAAATTTAACGGTAGTGATGACATGGTAGACATGTGGCAGCCACATAGCATAGATGTGGCAATGAAAGTTATTTTTTATTTAAAAATCCTAAACCTTGATCCTTAAAATCCTAAATCCTAATTCTTAATCTCTAAACCCTAAATCCTAATTTCTAAATCCTAAACCCTAGAATCCTAAACCATGGATAGGAATTCAAGAATAAACACTTGCCAGTAACTTTTCAATGAAAGAAATGGCCTATATTTGCACTAGGACCCAAGTTTCAATGTACGATCAAGTTCAATCGTAGACCCATCAATTTAACATAATCCAAACCATGTCAAGGATCTGACATATATGAAAACTGAGTTAATATCCACATAGAACCTAAACCAACAAGGCCAAGCATAAGCATCATTGTCTACTTGTAAAGACGTGATGCCACCTTTAACAAGATAAAGGTAATAGGGAAACTGAGCTTCCATCATAAGTTTAAACTAAAATAACTTTTCAAGACAAATTATCTGATATGAAACCAAGAATTTCCAGTTAGAGGCTTAAACACTGACTAAATATTTTAGAGCAGTTACAACTTTGCACAATACCATGCCATCTTGTAATGTAGTAATGGCGCTAAAGGTAATAGGGAAAGCCTAACATTGAGCCAATTTTTCTTGCTATGGTACTAATATTTCCACTTAAAAGAATGTAATATCCAAACTAGATTGCAATATCAGTATTTCATTCTTCTCTTCCAGTTATCGCATTTCAAACTCCTATTAGTTTAGCCCCAACTTATCTTCCCTTATAATTACATACTCATATAGTAGTATTCTTAAAGGCTGAGGAAGTCAAAAATTAATTCCTTACCTTTTTTTTTTTTTTTTAATTCATATTAAGGTATTCATTTAATGTTCTTCTTGGAAGCAATATTGTATTAAGTTGATCTACTTTCTTGGTGTTGTTTACTATCCAAATAACTTTTTTGGGAGGTGAGGTGGGGGCTCTACCTTTTTCTCTAATAATTTTATTTCACGTATATCTGATTGTTCTTGAAAATTGTGTCTGTGCACTTATGTACTGATGTACTTTATAGGGACATTCCCCCATAAGAAAACTTAATTCAGATGGCAAGGTGGATACAATGCAGACCTTGCACAATCTAAATGAAGGTATATCATGGATCTGATATTCATCTATTATGTGATGCGTATAGTAGTAATTCCATACCCTTGTTTTTATATAGTTAAAGTTTTTGGGTTGTGACTTTGAAGATGAGCTTGCTAGCTTGGAAGAAACATGGAAAGGAAGTGCTCAAAAGTATTTACCTGGTTGGAGTGGCAGTGTTGGTTAGTATCCCTTCTGCTACTGAAGGATATATATGAATGAATCTCTATTATATTTAGACACTTGGAATACTAAACAGCTTGTGACCGAGTGGTATTGAGGTTGTCCTTAAGGCTTGTGGGTTTTGTGTTCAAACTTAAAGTTGTGGCCAAAAAAGCAAAAAAAAAAAAATGACACTTGGGTATGAAGAAAAATGCCTTTCATGTTGGTGCATCGTTCCAATGTGAGTGGTTGTGAATATTCTGTAAGTTGGATGTTCTTATGATTTTCCTTTGTAGCATTTTATTAAACAAAAAAAAAGTTTAGGGTAATGGTGATGGCATTCCCAGCTGGTGGTTTATCAGTGATATGTGAGGGTGGCAGCAATGCATAGCACATTCAATTTAGTGAAGAGAATGACCTCATAGTGCTATTATTAGGGGCTAGTTGAGTGTTATATGCAAGAACATTATTAGTTACCAATATATATACAAGCAAACTTTGAATTAGTCCAAGAGAATGAAGAAAATCGCCAAGGACTTGTTTCTTCATGATAATTAGTGCTAACCCCACTCCTTTCATCCCAGCAAATAAAAATGGGGAAATAGAAAAAACAAAGGAAGTTGTGTTGCTAAATAGAGTATTATGACACCATTACTGTAGAAGCCTCATCTGAAGCCTAATTTCCAAAGGCCCAATACACTAAAAAGCCTATTACACCAAAGGCCCAAATTCAAATCTGCTAGCACACCACCTCCGTTTTCCTCAGCACCCCTATAAATAACCCCTTCGTTACATGTACAGGATTTTTTTACTCATTTACCATTAATGACCCTTTTTTAGCTCGGACCGATCTAACTTAATCTTCGAAGCCCAGAAACAAGAGTCTGGTCCTTCCTTTCAATTTGTGCAGATTAGCTCGATATCACTCGACCTTCGAGATCTTTCTGACCTTAGAGATCTCCCCGACCTCCAACTCAGGCATCGTCATTTGGCGCTGTCTGTGGGAAATTCGATTTTTCTCCTCACCTACAAATCTCTATGGCTAATTCTAAGTTGAGTGCCATGAATTCAGATAACCCATCTACCCCAGCCAATCCCTGTCCTGTCCAAGAAGGCATCCCCATGCCCACCAGAGAGCCACTCACCCAGCAAGCCAACCTAAGAGCACTATCCCCAATCCACCAACTTGTATTTAGTCTCGAAACTGTCAGGGATGTCCCTTCTAGAAAAACCCATCCAGATCAATTGCGCAATACTATAAATTTCCTACTGCAGGAAATTCAGTCGTTGAAGCGAGAAAGAATAGCAAATAAGGCGGAGATAGCCAAGCTTAAGAGGCAGGAGAGCCTCAAAGAGGTGGAATCCTTGGGCGAATCGCCGCTCTACCAGCCATATGGCCATGTAGCCTCCAACGAGTCATAATACACAAGAGACCCACCAACAAATCTCTTGAGTGGCTCAGAAGTCTCTTTTCACACCTGTAGAGAAAAGCCATCCTAGATTTTCAGCTCTTTCAGGTTTTCTCCATCCAGCTCAGAAAAGCACCCATTCACCCAACCTATTCTAGATTAGCCCCTTTCGACCAATTTCAGATTACCTCAGCTGGAACCTTTTGATGGATTGACCGACCCCAGGGAACACTTGGAAAATTATAATTCCATCATGCTCTTTAGTGGCACTGACAATGAGCTCATGTGCCGTGTCTTTCCCACCACCCTGCGCAGAACAGCCTTTCAATGGTTCTTAAATCTCCCCTAAAATAGCATTTCTAACTTTGACTAGTTATATGAGCTCCTTCAAGCCCATTTCTCCATGAGCATGACTCACCAAAAATCCTTTGCCATTCTATCAACCCTCAAATAGGAGGAAAATGAACCTTTGAAAGATTACATGAATCAATACACCAAGCTCTCCCTCCAAGTCTGAGACTTAACGGACTCAATTGCAATGCATGCCATTCAGGTAGGTCTCCGACCTAGGCATCTGCATGAAAACCTAACCCTTGACCTACCAAGCAACCTATCCAAGCTCCTCACCATGACAACCAAATACATCAATCTTGAAGAGGTGTTGGGCTAAACAGAGAAAAACAAGGCCAAGGATAGAAAACCCCAAGAAGACAAAAAGGGAGGAAGAAGGGAAAAATCCCCCATCCCACCTAGACACAAAACATACACCCCCCTAAACCAACCTAAAGCTTGGGTACTAGAAGAAATATGTCAAACAAAGCTTGCCCATTGGACAAGGAAAGGTACTACATTTTCCACAGAGGAAAAGGCCACGACACGGATGATTGTTGACACCTTCGTAACCTCATCGAAGACCTCCTCAGGAAAGGGTATTTATAAAGATTACTGGTTGAAATCCCTTCCCCAGCCCAAAGACCACAAAACAGAGGCAACTGACCCCAATACAGATCTCCCCAGAGAAACCCAAACCCTTGTCTAGATGAAAACCATCGTAGAAGCCGATCTCCAAACCAGCACTAGCCAAACCAATCGGAAGACCCGAGGTGAAACACCGCGGGAACCATACATACCATAGCCAATGGATTTTCCGGAGGAGGAGCATCCAAATCCTCTTGAAAGAGGCATGAGCAAGTTGTAGAAAAGAATAAGAAAGAAGTCCTTGATGAGTTGTCGAGGCTCTTCAAATTAGTGATTTTTAAAGTCGGTTTACCAAAGCTACTTGTAGCATAAGGCAACACCAAGTCGAACCAAAGGATTACTCTAATTAGTGAATTAGATTTAGGAACATATAAACAGGAGGGTTTGTTTTGTTGAAGTGATTAACAGAAAAATGATTAAAAGTGGTAAACCTTAAGGAAAACAACCAATCTAAGTCTAATTGATTCTGCTTTTAATCCATCCTTGATTTCAGAGAATTCATTCAATTATTAACCTAGTTCTTGGCCTTAAAACACATCAAGAAGCCTCTCAGTGCTCTATGGATATCCACTGGTTAAGCAACCAGAATTCGGATCAACTAAGACTAAATGAATTAAGCACTCATTCAAATCCAGTTTAACCTAAGTCCAAAATCCAGCCAAGGGTAAACAATCCATCCAAAAGCTTAGAAATATTGATTAATCTTTAATTTCCTCTTTTATCACATGCAATTAAGCAATCAACACATGAAAATCCAAATCCGAATTTAAGCAATTCAAACAGAATATTTCAGAGGAAAGAAAGAAGTAGATTAACCACTAAATGAATAACAAGCAAAGCATAATCTCAAAATTAATAATCAGAACAGCCAAAACCTGGATTGATTTGAGTATTCAGCCCTCCATGAACAAGAGGTACCAAGTTTACAAAATATCTAGAGAAAAAACTTAGAGACTAAGAAAACTAGAAAAGTTGTCCACAAAATATCCTAATCTCTTTTCGGCTGCCTCCTTCTGAGCATATAAACCTTCAAAAATACATGTATGCCCAAACTGCCCTTAGGTCACACTTATTCCCATGGGCCTTATCTTTCATTGGGCTTTGGTTTGGGCTCAATTGGACTTGTAATGAAGAAGTTAGGTCCATTTAAGTGCCAACAGGTCTCTAGAACCATCAGCCAATATCGACAGACAATAAGACCATCTAAACTATACAATTTGGTAAACTAGTCTTCATAAAATTGAAGCTCTATCTCTTAGATTTTCAATGGAACCAGTTTAATGTACATACGACACCTACAGCTCAAGTTATGGTCCAAACACTGCATGCGAGTCAGGATCCTGCGACAACATCTCTTCTCTGGTTTTCAGACTGCATATGACCAGCTAGACGTTCGAATTAAACTTGGGGCTCTGAATCAAAGTTGTAAATATTTCTCTTAGCTTTCCTACAAGGTAAGATTAAAAATTATTAGATGTCTAGAACTCAAGTTATTGCTGAAAAATAGAGAGTGCATAAAATGCCAGTATTACTGAAAAATACATTTAGGCCCAATTGGATCTAAACTTATGAAATGTGGCTCAAGCCCAATCAAATAAGCCCAAAAGAGGTTTAAGAAGCTAGAAATGAGGGAGAATTACTACATATAAAGTGTGATTATCAAATTCCCCCACACTTAGTTTTTGCACATCTCGGGCAAAGTAGAATTTCAAAACAAGGAAAGAAAGAACAAGGAAACAAAAACAAATTTAAAAACTAAAGAATCACCTCCCAATGATATTTAAGATATACATAAGTTCATACCACAAGTAAGATGAGCAATTAAAAATTCAAGGAAGTCACAGCATTCATGAAATAAAATTTCTTCACATCCAAAATCAACAATTAAGGTAATTTCAATTGAAAAACATGAGTTAAGAATGATAGATTCTCACAAGATATACTCTTAATCTCTCAAGTGTTTAGAAAGTAGGTATTTCACTTAATGAAACTCATGAAGAAATGCACTACCATAGGCTTGCTTATCTTCTACTTTTTCACTACTCAAACAAATGCATACACAAATCAAGAGGACTTTATTCAAGGTTGTAATAGGGCCAAGGTAAAAGGTAGGAATAATATGGATATGACAAGCTAAGTACCCTAAGAGAATAAAAAAGCATTGGGGAGGAATTCAATTAACAAGCATGAAACTTTTCCCAATTTCCAAACATGTAAACCATACTCTCTTTTCTTTTCACATATTCCTTCCTTTTCCTTTTCCTTTCCTTTTTCACAATTTCCTCTTTTTTTTTTTTTTTAATGAACCAATTGGCTTTTTTTTTTTTCTTTCTTTCTTTCACATCTCACTTTGCACATTGCACAATAATTTTCATTACCTCTGCACTTGCATTATTAATTACCCACAAGCATAAGAGTTCCTCCAAGATAATGAACCAATGCTCTCCCATTCCCTAAGGTAAGGTAACAACATGATTTTTCACATAGGCACATAATGAGCTAAGACCAAAGATAGGCAAATAGGCTCAAGGGGGTAATCAAAGGAAAATAATACAAGGTTGGCTATTTGGCAAAGTAGCTAAATCAAGAAAGAATGTCTCAATCATATTCATGTATGCAATTGAAAATGCAGCTTTAAAAAAAATCAAAACAAGTTCTAGAGTGATCAAAATCCCTGAGTGAAAATCACACTAGACAAAAAAGAATGGCACAAATGTTAAATTCATCCATTAAAAGGCTCAAAATCTCACGAGGCATGTATCTATCAAACTTAATCACCAATCCAACATCTAAAACCAAGCATGTAAAATTTAAGAAGGAAGACAATTATTCAATCATGTTATAAACCTTAAATTGCAATTGCTTCAAACTCAAAACTTCACAAATTTTACAAATCCTAAAACATCATTAGAAGGTAATTAAAACAGAAAAATAACAACAACAAACAGAAAAAAGCAAAGTGACACAAAACAAAAAATTAAAACAGAAACATAAAATTAACAGGAAATAGCAAACAGGAAAATAGTAAAGAAAACTAAACTACACAAAATCTCTCCCCCACACTTAAATTTTGCATTGCTCTCAATGTAAAAACTTCAAAAAGTAGCAAAATATCTCAATGAACAGCAGTCATATAAGGACAAGTAAAATAAAAGAGAGAGAAGAAACATCCTTATCAGGTGAGGTAGATGGCATATTATAAGTGGACCTCTTCCACGATGCCCATGAAAAGAGAGAACAACATGCAGAATGACAAGAAGAACAGAAAATGGAAAATAGAATGAATAACAGAAAATAGTAACATAAACAAAAATAGAATTAAAAACAAGACTAGAAAACAGAAAATTCAAAGCAAAAATAGAAAACAAAAACATACTAAAGCAAAACATAATGGAAAACATAATACAATTATAAAAATATAATCAGAAAATGTACTCCCCTGAAACTCAAGGTATAATCTTCCTTTTATTTGCAGCAAACACAACTAAATACCGGGGTCAAAGACCATTCTCACAAAGCCCTTAAAAGATAAAACAAAATTGAAAATCTTATGAATAAAATGAAAACATAAAAATATATAAGGAAATAAAAGAAAATTTCTAAACAAAAAGAAATTTGGCATATAGTGGTATTGTTCAGCCCATGCAACACCCACATTCTTCCTACCGATATCAAATGCACAATCAACATAAGGTGATGTCAAAGTAGGAAAGGGTGTAAAGTTAACCATAGAAGCCGTCTCAAGTTCGCCTTGGGTTGTCCCTTAAGAGTTTTCTTCAAAATTTGTAGAACCAGATTCACCAGAATCTCCGTCTCTCAAGAATGCAGAGATCTCAGCACACACAACACATGACATATCACCATCATGATCAGCACATAAGTGCCACTGAACAAAATCCTCTAAACCCACAAAATCAGGGAAATCAGCACATAACTCCTCATACACATCCCCAATTAGAGCATCAATCACATCAGTATGGAAAATAGAACCAGGGACCGCTTTCTCTGTTAGCTGTGGCTCATTTGTGAGCTTGCTTACAAGTTGAAGTTCAGTTGGTTCTGGCATAGATTTTTCAGACCTCAGCATAATGGCACTCTGGGACTGCAGTTGATTCACTGAGAATGTCAATTGTCCAATCTGGATCTCTAAATTTTGCATGGTGGCCTCTGTCATCTGCTGGAACTGAATGATATGAGTGGCCATCTGTTTTAGCAAGTCCTCAAGTGAAGGTTCAAGTTTTGTGCCTAATGGACTCTGTTGTTGCATAGGCTGCTGGAATGATTGCCCATACTGCTGTGGTGGGGCTGCATTGTCATATATTAGAATGGGATGATCTCTCCAACCAGGGTTATAGGTGTTGAAGTATGGATCATATGTAGGTTGCTGCTGCTGAGGTTGGTATGGTGATTTTTCAGAAAAGACATCGGCTGCAGCTACACAGGGATCTTGAAATCCATAAACATCATCCCGAAATGTAGGACATGCATTGGTGGGATGAGAGATGTAAGCACATATGCCACAAAATTGGATTGGTTGCATGGCTGGTTCAGGTGCTTGTTGTCTCACTACCAATTGTCTCACCAAAGATATCAATTCATCAAGTCTATGGTTCATCCTCTGTTTGTCAGAAAATGATGCAACAATCTCTTGGACTTTTTTAGTAGTAGGGGAACTTAGTATGCACCATAAAAAAAAAGTGACAGAACAACAAAACACACAACAAAATACAAAATCACACAAAAAGTGACAAAAAATAGCAAAAAGTGACAGAATTGAACTAAAAGATAAACACACAAAACAAAGGCAAAAACACAACAAAATAATCCTAATTAAGGTATCTACATATTTTTAAAAATTATGAAACCACCACAACTTGAAAACTAGATGAAATCAAAGTCAAAAATCAAATAAAAAATCTTAAAAAATTGAAAAAGTTGTCTAAACAATGGAATTTAGCGAAAATAGGGTGGGGCTCACTGAAGAGTAGTGAGTTATGCTTGCTAGGTCATTTTCCTTCAACTGACCAATTTTCAGGTCATTCTGGGCTCAAAAATCTGTAATAAATTTTTTGAAAAAATGGCTTAAAATCACCTGTTTTCACCAAAAACTACCAAGACAGAACAATAAAGGGGAGTTTATGAAGGGTTAGCAGTCAAGTACACTCCTAATAAGATTGATCAAAACTAGAATAATCCCTGGCAACGGTGCCAAAATTTGATGAGCTGCCGAGGCTCTTCAAATTAGTGATTTTTAAAGTCGGTTTACCAAAGTTACTTGTAGCATAAGGCAACACCAAGTCGAACAAAAAAATTACTCTAATTAGTAAATCAGATTTAGGAACATATAAATAGGGAGTTTGTTTTGTTGAAGTGATTAACAGAAAATGATTAAAAGTGGTAAACCTTAAGGAAAATAACAAATCCAAGTCTAACTGATTCTGATTTTAATCCATCCTTGATTTCAGAGAATTCATTCAATTACTAACCTAGTTCTTGGCCTTAAAACACATCAAGAAGCCTCTCAGTGCTCTATGGATATCCACTGGTTAAGCAACCAGAATTTGGATCAATTAAGACTAAATGAATTAAGCACTCATTCAAATCCAGTTTAACCTAAGTCCAAAATCCAGCTAAGGGTAAACAATCCTTTCAAAAGCTTAGAAACATTGATTAACCTTTAATTTCCTCTTTTATTACATGCAATTAAGCAATCAACACATGAAAATCCAAATCCGAATTTAAGCAATTCAAACAGAATATTTCAGAGGAAAGAAAGAAGTAGATTAACCACTAAATGAATAACAATCAAAGCATAATCTCAGAATTAATAATTAGAACAACCAAAACCTGGATTGATTTGAGTATTCAGCCCTCCATGAACAAGAGGAACCAAGTTTACAAAATATCTAGAGAGAAAACTTAAAGACTAAGAAAACAAGAAAAGCTGTCTACAAAATATCCTAATCTTTTTTCAGCTGCCTCCTTCTAAGGATATAAACCTTCAAAAATACATGCACACCCAAACTGCCCTTAGGTCACACTTATTCCCATGGGCCTTAGCTTTCATTGGGCTTTGATTTGGGCTCAATTGGACTTGTAATGAAGAAGTTAGGTCCATTTAAGTGCCAACAGGTCTCACTACAAGAAAAATGCAATTTTCCAACGGTAATTCCAACAGAAAAAATACCATTAGAATTTTCTAAAAATTCTAACGGTATTTCCAACGGAAACAAAAACTGTTGGAATTTTCCGTCAGAATTACCATTGGAATTATGTAAAAATACTGTTTAGCAAAATTCCAATGGAAAGTTCCAACAGTATAAACCGTTGGAAATTTTTTTAGATTTTTTTTGTTGACTCCAACGGAAATTCCAACTGTAATTACCATAATAATATCGTTGGAATTTTTTAGGTTATTCCACCTTTCGCATAGCTATTCTTCAACTCCTCCTTTCAGAAATCCCTAAACTTCTCTTCTCGTTCTCATTCTCTGAGACTCTAACTCCCCTCCCGTTCTCAAATCCCTTTATCTCCTTAGCACTCTCCTCCATCGCCCCTATCACTCTCCCTCAGTCTAAGAAATCCCTAAGAAATCTGTTTCCCTTTCTCTCAGTCTCTGTCTCACCCAGCTTTGTCCCCATCACTCTCCCTCAATGACTCAGCCTCAGAGCGCGTGAGGTTTTAGTTTCTGTATCGAGAAGGTCGACGGCGCTTCTAATTTCATTGTTTCCTGTGAGCTCCTTTATTTGCCTTTATATATATCCTTCCATTTCCGTTTGCCACCCTTCAATTCTCAGATTTTTTTTTCTTTTCCGTATTTTGTTGTTTACTCTAAACTTTCTTTTGGCCTATTCACTGAAGGTACACTTTGATTGCATTTATCATGGAATTACAGCTATATCAGGTCGAGAATCAAAACTCCTAGCCAGAAATCATATTATTGCCCAGGTTCTTCACTTTACTTGCCTCATTTTGTGTGAGATAAATGCTTGTATTGACTAAAGCGAATATATTGAAATGTAGGTTTTGGAAATATGTGAAAATAATTTTAGTTGTTATTTGGAAATTGAAATGGGAATTCCGGAAATCATATTATTGCCCAGGTTCTTCACTTTACTTGCCTCATTTTGTGTGAGATCAATGCTTGTATTGACTGAAATGGGAAATGGGAATTGGGAATTCCAACTGCCAGAGAAGGAGGGAGAAGGAGTTTGTTCTTTTTTGTTTATTTATTTATTTCTTGTTTGGTTGCTTTGGGAGAGATTGAGGTTTCTGATTGGTGGAGTGAGGGACCAGCTAGGCTATGCCGAATGCGGTGAGTCGGTGACAGTTGCGTTTTGCTTTGGAGAGGTTGGAATTGGACCACCTTCTTGTTTGCTTAATTGTTCTTCATTTATCCTATTCTCTCACTATTATATGATTCCACGTATAGCAAACCCAGACATGTTAATTGCGTTTTAGTGCTCCATATGATACCCCACTATAAGTCTATATTCTTATCAATTGCTCCCACCATAACTTTCCTTCTAAATGAAATTTACGGGTAAACTAGAACCATCTAAACCATAGTCGCTAGAACCCAAGATCTTTTAGCACAATAGAAGGAAAAACAACTACTAGAACCATCTAACTTATGCTTTCTTTGGTAGAGTAATGAAACTCTCATTTTTTATTTTTATATACCTCATTATGTATATAGCTGCTAGGCACTACCTTGTCCCACAAATGAGTTATGGATAGTAAGTTTGAATGTCCTAGGGCAGTGGCAGTATCTAATGCTGACATTTATGAGGTTAGAGTAACCTGTAGCTTTTGTATAATCCTATTGATTCTCTGCTAGACTTCTTGCTTTACATTGTTAGTTGTTAGATGGATTTAGGTACCTTTACTCTTGCACATCTTTTCTTGCATTGTCTGGCAATTGGCAACAATTGAATTAAGCTTTTTGTAGTGTTTGGTTAATTGTGCCCACATAGCTCTGAGAAATTTNTTGTATAATCCTATTGATTCTCTGCTAGACTTCTTGCTTTACATTGTTAGTTGTTAGATGGATTTAGGTACCTTTACTCTTGCACATCTTTTCTTGCATTGTCTGGCAACTGGCAACAATTGAATTAAGCTTTTTGTAGTGTTTGGTTAATTGTGCCCACATAGCTCTGAGAAGTTTCTGTCAATTGGATTCAAAGAATTGGGTAGGAGCAAAGTGGGAAAAGCTTTATAGCTGTGTGTAATTTATGCTGCCTTTGGTGTCTTTGGTTGGAGGGTGTTGGATATTGTAAATATCTTTTGATGCTGGATATTGTAAATAGAATGAACAGGGGGTGCTGTTATTTTGTTTAAGAGGGCAAGCTTATGTTGAAATGGTAGAAATTGTTTCCACTTTCACTTTTACTAGGTTCAAAAGACTCGAAAGATTTTGCTTTTTGTGGAAAATGAGCATTAAAGTTTTTTTTTTTTTTTCCATTTGGCTAGGCTTGTCTTTCCAGTCAGACTCACACATGAGACATAATCATTCATCTCTTTTTGACAGAAACAACATTTTCTTTGATTGAAATGACTGCAAGTGGGCGTAATTCAAGTTGTAATTTCTAGCTACATGACCAATTCTGCATAACATGATGCTCTTTAAAAAACCCAGTTTTTGTAGATGATCTTGGTTATGCTTTTATAAGTAACCCTATATGTATAAATAAAGTAAGACTAAAGAAGTATACTGCATACCATAAACTTGGTTGGCATCAGCTAACTGTATACAGGTCATGTCATGTGCAGTTAATTAAAGGGCAGTGCAACATCTCATTGTGATTTGGTTGTGTTACTATTGTATGGCGTGCGCTCGTTTCATTTTGGTTGTGGGATTTTCTTTTGTTTTCTGCATGTTCATTTTGTTCATAAGATAACACTGTTTTGGTAAATGGTTATGGTTGAAGATCAAAATTGTAGACATGCTCAGCCAAAAGAGATTTCTCTTTCTATGACTCTGTTATTTAAGGATATTTAATTTCCATCAAGTATTTGGAAGGATTTGTCGAACTTGTTTTCCTTATCTTTTATTAATATACACTTGGATGCTTGAAAAGGCAGTTTAGTGTGATAGTGCTATGAAGCATTTTTCAGCTGAGCTTGTTATATGGATTTTAGCTTCTTTATCATGGGCGTTGAACATTCGTTAGGACTTGGAATTTGTGTCCATACTTTATAGCATTGCTTTGTCATTCTGAAATCAATTTTATTCTATCTTAAGTGCATGAATCATTTCGGAGGAGATAACCATATGTGACTAAGATTGGTGACTAAGATTGGCTTCAGTTAAAAAACGAGAATGTGTTAGGAGCCATGAAACTAGGAATGCTGATATCCAATTTACCCTGCAACTACATGTTATGGATAACTAATTTACATTGCAGCTTCTGAAGCTAGATCCATAGGTTTTCAAGCACCATTTCATTTCATGACGATTCTTTGAGTTTCATATTTACAGGACCTGAGTGTTAAGATAATATTGTTTGAGTCAATAGTATTTGATAATATTGTCCACTGCACCATGGTTAAATGGCCTCTTTCAATTTCTTTCCTTCTCTTGATTATCTTATTCATTATCTATTGTCATTGCTCTCGTCTTCTTTGTACTCAGATTTTTTAGCTTTCCATATACTAAGATCCTTCCTTTTTACCATTCCATGTAAAGTTATAAACATCTAAAATTTATAGGGTGAAAGAAAAATATAATGCAACACTAAATTATTTGCTTAATCTTGGAAAAGGATTCTTTACTGCTTTCTTGCTTTGTGCAGTTGATGCTTCCAAATCTGTGCTGCTCCCTGGCAACCATGTTCTCTTATTCAGTGGAGAAAATTTGTGCTAATAGTGGCATGCAATTGAAGATAGTGCAATCAACATAGTAAATCCATGTATTGCTCTAATTCTAGACAATGTAGGTTATGCTCAACCGGGAGAGATAGAATACTTTACCAACTAGTATTGAGTTTATATATATATATATATATATATATATATATATATTTCGCACACTATGTTAAAATGGCAAGATTCTTGCATCATTTATTTCTATAAGCCCAGTGATTCAAATATATAATTTGTGAAAAATCTGATGAAAGAATAAGTTTTGGCTAATATATGCTCTCTCTTAGTCCTGGGTAGACATTAATTTTCAATAATCTACTGGTAAATGGTAAGTTCCATTCTCTGTCTGCTATCACCGTCATTATTCTCTTCCTACTGCTCTAGGAAGACAGGTTGATAGTTGTAGCCTTAAAATGATTTGGTTCTTTTTCAAGGTGACAACTTATAAAAATTTATTCTTTCTTCATGTATTATGTACATGAGAATTGAAGAATAAATCTTCTACTGATGGAAATAACATATATTGCAATCTAATTGGGGATGGGTGAGATAGACATCGGGGCTGAGAGCTTGATGTTTATCGACAATGATCTCCTTTGACTAGCTGCTCTTTCTTCATGACAAATTGTGATTGATTGATTTCTTATCATGTTGAATGATAATGCACCTTTACACAATTATATGTCAACTATCAGAAGTAAGCAAAACTAGAAGAACCCGAGAGGTTGCTACATTATAGAGATCAACTGCCAAAGTGAGCAATGCAGTTGATGTTCATTATGAGCTCTTGAAACTTTAAATGGAACCTATAGAACATTTTGGAAGTAAGTGATGGCCTTAGGTCCCATTTGAAAATGCTGTAGCTTTGGTGCTACTGCTTTTTGACAGAAAAGTTCATCATTTGTGTTTGGTATATTTCTGTTGAAGGTGATTCTTCCGTTGCTTTTTAAAAGCCAAAAGGGGTGGGCTGTTCAAAATATGAAACACCCAAAAAAGAAACTTTGAACTTCTCTAAAATTCCAACTATTATCATTTACTATTTTAAAATCTTATCTACTTGGCCTTATAATGTCTAAATTTTAAATAATCATACCAGATTTACTATATTTATTTTTTTACCAAGCACTTTATCAATCAATGTGCAATGCAGAATAGGTTTTTTGACATTATGTTTATTGGAAATACAGGTAACTGTTTGCTATCTTGCCTATGTCATGAATTACTTTTGATTTTAAACTCATTAGATGAGGTATGGTACCAAGACCGAAACTACAATTTTTGATTTTCCTTTGATCAATTGTACCTTTTACCCTTCCTCATATGCTTATAAGATATTGATATGTAAGTATTCCGTACAAGGGTAATATTTTTTGAATCAATCAAATGTTTAAATGTGCTTGATTTTCCACACTATTGAAACCTATTTAGCTTAATTAGAATTTTGTGAAATATCTGACTGAGTTCATGTGATTACATATGCTAAGTGAGTTACATCACAAATTCATATGTATCTACATTCATTATGAGAAGATCATAGGTTAAGTCTCTAATATAAATTAAATATCGTATTCATAAAAATGGGTGTACCCAAAAGAAAATAAAAGTACATACATAATCAATTAAATTATTATTCAGAATCAACATAATATTGTTACTTTCTTATAGGTTAATTTATGGTTGAGTTATGTCTTATAAATTATTTTGTGGATGTATTTCTTATTTAATGTCTCACTTATAGGTTTGATGTTTTTTTTATTCACAGATGTCAGGGACAGGCACACGTGCTCGTGGTTTCGGCTCTCGAGGTAGAGGGAGAGTTCCTACTCCATTACAGACTTATTCTGCACCCCATGACTTGGAAATCGAACATACTCCGTCTCCTACTCCCATTGAATACAACCTCCTACATCCATTACATGCACCATCGACTGAAGGTTCTTCTGCTGCTGTGTCCACTGCGGCGGCATATGGATCAACTGATAGTAGGATATTGGTTCGACCAAATGGGAAGGAGTATGATGTCTATAATTTCTATGTTTTATTGTTGTAAATTTTAGTACTATTTTTATACATGTTATATATATAATAAATATTTTAATTTTTGTTGTATAGGTTTATACCGTCCACTACCACAGTTGGTTTCTGATGTTTAATTTTGTGAACTTGTATTCAATTGAAACATTGCTATAATCACTTTAGGCAAGTATACCTATCGTTTTGTAGGATAGCTTGATTGAATACGAATATCGATCCCACGAGGAACTATAGCTATTAGTAGTAATCCTTTTTCTATTATCTAATCTTAGAATTGTGGTTTGATAAGAGAAATCAATTAATCTAAACTAAATGAATGAATCAGGAAAGATGATAACAAAGAATTTGATAGATTTATCGAATGAGTAGGATGAGTCAGAATAAGAATTTTCCTAAGACATACATTGCATTCTCATATTTAACTCAATGATTGACACTTCTCTACTTGGACTGATGAGAATTCCAGAATTATGCCTTAATCTTTCTCAAGTAATAAGACATCTATTCCTAGGTTGATTGACTGAAATCTCTTCACAATCAAAAACCCCAAGAATGCATTAATTCGTGTTCTATGAATTCCCTTAGTACATTGGCTTAAACTAGAAGATTTATGTGAATCCTATCTCTAGTGATTCCAAGCAAATCCCACTGTCTACAAATGATCTAAATCAATTTATAATTTCTCAATATATAAATTGAAATTCGGTATTAAATCAGCAGCATGCTTTGTCAACTTAACACAAATAGCAATCATAGACAATTCCAAGAAATGAAGGTATATTCTCATTAATTCAAAAGGAGAATAGTACAATTATATTTCTAGGGTTCATCCTAACTAACTTTTACAAATCAGTTCACGATAAAATCTGAATCAACAAAATGCAGCGAAGACAAGGTAGAATCAGGAAAACTCATTCTCATGAAGTCCCTTCAGCAAACCAGGGGATATCCCACCACTCAACCTCACATAAGTGTTCATCTAGAAAAGTATCGTGTAAGTCCTCTTCCACTAACTCCCCTTGAGCTGGGAATTCCAGACGAGACAAATAGTCCGCTGCTAGGTTCTCGGATCCCTTACGATCTCGGATTTCTAGGTNAGACAAATGGTCCGCTGCTAGGTTCTCGGATCCCTTACGATCTCGGATTTCTAGGTCGAATTCCTGCAATAACAAAACCCAGTGTATTAGACGAGGTTTAGCATTATTTTTGGTCAAAAGGTACCTCAATGCTGAATGATCAGAATACACAATGACTTTAGACAAAATCAAATAAGATCGAAATTTTTCCAAGGAGAAAACCACTGCAACCAATTCTTTCTCAGTAGTAGTGTAATTCTTCTGAGCTTCAATCAAAGTCTTGCTTGCATAGTAGATGGGTCGGAAGTGCTTGTCCCTGTGCTGCCCCAAAACTGCTCCCACTACAAAATCATTTGCATCACACATTAGTTCAAATGGTGATGACTAATCAGGTGTAATCATAATGGGGGCTGTAGTCAATTTGTCCTTTAAGGTGCTAAATGCAAACATGCAATCCTCATCAAAGACAAAAAGGGACTTCATTTTCAAGCAATCTAGTAAGGGGTCTAGCTATCTTGGAGAAATCCTTAATAAATCTTCTATAAAAACCAGCATGACCTAGAAAGCTCCTGATTGCTGTAACAGAGGTAGGAGGTGGCAATTTAGCAATGGTCTTTACTTTTGCCCTGTCTACCTCTATACCCTTACTAGAAGTCTTGTGGCCTAGCACTATACCTTCTTGTATCATAAAATGGCACTTCTCCCAATTCAAGACCAGGTTAGTCTCCTCACACCTCTCAAGTACTCTGGCCAAGTTATCCAAACACAAATCGATGCCAAAGACAGAGAAGTCATCCATAAACACCTCCATAGTGTCCTCAACCAATCTATCGAAGATTGCCATCATACACCTCTGAAAAGTGGAAGGGGCATTACACAACCCAAATGGCATTCTCTTATAAGCAAATGTACCGTAGGGACATGTGAAAGTTGTCTTCTCCTGGTCTTCCGGGGCGATAGGTATTTGGAAATACCCTGACATGCCATCAAGAAAACAATAAAAGGCATGTCCAGCCATACGCTCCAAAATATGACCTATGAACGATAAAGGGAAGTGATCCTTGCCGGTGGCATCATTTAACTTCCGATAGTCTATACAGACTCTCCACCCTGTGACCGTCCTCATTGGCACTAATTCATTTCTCTCATTAGGTACCACTGTCATGCCCCCCTTCTTTGGCACCACTTGCACCNCAGCCATACGCTCCAAAATATGACCTATGAACGATAAAGGGAAATGATCCTTGCCGGTGGCATCATTTAACTTCCGATAGTCTATACAGACTCTCCACCCTGTGACCGTCCTCATTGGCACTAATTCATTTCTCTCATTAGGTACCACTGTCATGCCCCCCTTCTTTGGCACCACTTGCACCGGACTAACCCATGAACTATCAGCGTGATCTGTTTCTTCCTCTCCTTGCATGATACATGTTTCCAATGCATCTCTTGTGAAGATTTCCTACATACATTGAAACACACACGAATCAATAGTATCAACATAAAAACATGTATCATCAGTACTCATTTTGTGTTTCATGGCCTCAGATATTTTAAATATCACTTGCTCGTCGCCCACTCTCAAAATTAGCTTGCCACCATGAACATCAATGATGACTTTAGCCGTAGCAAGGAACGATCAGCCTAGAAGCAAGGGTACTGCCACATCTTCATCCATATCCATGATCACAAAATCAACCGGGAAAATGAATTTATCAACTTTCACTAGGATATCCTCTATTATCCCCTTAGGATAGGTGATAGATTTATCTGCTAGCTGAATACTCATCCTAGTGGGAGTCGGTTCTCTAAGTCCCAGTCTCTTAAACATACAATAAGGCATTAAATTTATGCTAGCTCTTAAATCTGCTAATGCCTTATCAACAGATAAATTACCAATGTTGCAGGGAATAGTAAAACTCCCTGGATCTTTAATCTTCCATGGTAGCTTGTTTTGAACTATGGCAGAGCATTCCGCATTTAGAGTCACCATAGACAGCTGCTCGAGCTTGCTCTTGTTAGAAAGGAGATCCTTCAAGAATTTAGCATATTTTGGCATTTGTGAAAGAGCTTCTACAAAAGGAATATTTATGTGCAACTGTTTAAACAGCTCGAGAAACTTGCCAAATTGCTCCTCCTTTTTATCTCTTGCCAGCTTACTCGGGTAAGGGATAGGTGGTTGGTATTCTTTTACCACTCTCTTCTTCGTTTCTTCTGCCTTTTCCGAAACAGGTTCTCCCAATTTCTCAAACTCAATAGCACCTTCATCACCCACACCTCCATCATCAGGCTACTCTTTCTCTACTCCTTTATGTTCCTTTCCACTCCTCAAGGTGATTGCCTTCGCTTGCTCCTTAGGATTTGGCTTGGTGTAGCTACGTAGAGTCCCTGGTGATCTTTCTGACATCAACTTGGCTAGCTGGCCAATTTGAGTCTCAAGATTGTGGATGGAAGCCTCCTGATTCCTCAAGGATGTTTCATTGCTGTTAAACAGTCCTTCCGATTCTGTTATAAATCTGAAAAGTTGGTCTTCAATGGCTAGTCTCTGTGAGGGGTTAGAATGTTGCTGAAATCCAGGGGAAGGACCTTATCTTTGCTGCCCTTGGACTTGTCCTTGCTGCCCTTGGACTTGCCTTCGCTGCCCTTGGTCACTCCAAGCGAAATTTGGGTGATTTCTCCACTCAGGATTGTACGTGTTAGAATAAGGATTATTTGTCATTCTACTTCGTACATAATCTACTTGTTCTACTGGTGATCCCGAATCGGAGGCTTGGCATTCATGATTAAAATGTCCTCCCCCACAATTATCACAGCTCATAACAGATGAAGAAGAAGTAGGTCTGCCCATATCATCGATCTTCTTAGTAAGGGTCTCTATTTTTGCCTCTAAAGAGGTGGAGGCAGCCACATTATGCACTCCTCCTGATCTTGCCTTCATCCTTTGGTTCCCCCACTAGTAGTTGTTGGTAGCAATTTCATCAATCAGAGTATGTAGTTGTTCAGGAGTTTTGAAACTTGTAGTTCCTCCTGAGGATGAATCAATTTGCTGTCTAGTCCTAAAATTGAGACCACTCTGAAAAGTTTGCATCTGAACTCCTAAGTCCAACCCATGATGTGAGCATTTTCTCAACAAGTCATTCCATCTCTCCCATAGTTTGTAGAGTGATTCACCATCCATTTGCTGGAAGGAGAAAATGTCATTCCTAAGCTTGGCTGTTCTTGCTAGAGGGAAGTACCGGCCTAGAAATTTTTCAGTTAGCTCAACCCATGTCTTGATAGACCCCGGAGGTTGTGTCTTCAACCATGACTTTGCCTTACCCCTTAGTATAAAGGAGAAGAGCCTCAGTTTAATTGCATCCTCACTAGCTCCGTTGATCTTGAAAGTATCACAAGTCTCCAAGAAGTTTGTGATGTGAGTATGGGGGTCTTCATCCGGTAAACCATCAAATTGCACAAGCTGCTGCACCATCTGAATGACGTTCTGCTTGATCTCAAAATTATTGGCTGTCACCGGAGGTCTTGTTATGCTAGACTCAGTTCCAGCAGTTGATGGCCTTCCATAATCCCCCATAGTTCATGGCCTTTCTTGGTCAGCCATGGTAGGTTCTTCTATGACAATAGGCTCAGATGGTTGGCCTTGCAACAGAATAGCCTTGTTCCTTGATTTTCTCACTATTGTGCGTTCAATTTCTGGGTTCAACTCAAGGAGCTTCTTCTTGCTACTTCGGGTCCTGCATCAGAAAGACTAGCTCCTGCTGAGGTCAAACACAGGCAATAATAAGAAAGAGGCCCAAGGCTAACCAACAAATTTTATTTTTTTTTTTAGAGAAGAAAAATGACTAGAGTAATAGAAAGTAAATGTTCCTAATATTATAGTTCCCCGGCAACAGCGCCAAAAACTTGATGTTTAATTTTATGAACTTGTATTCAATTGAAACATTGTTATAATCACTTTAGGCAAGTATACCTATCGTTCTGTAGGATAGCTTGATTGAATACGAATGTTGATCCCACGAGGAACTATAGCTATTAGTAGTAATCCTTTTTCTATTATCCAATCTTAGAATTGTGGTTTGATAAGAGAAATCAATTAATCTAAACTAAATAAATGAATCAGGAAAGACGATAACAAAGAATTTGATAGATTTATCGAATGAGTAGGATGAGTCAGAATAAGAATTTTCCTAAGACATACATTGCATTCTCATATTTAACTCAATGATTGACACTTCTCTACTTAAACTGATGAGAATTCTAGAATTATGCCTTAATCTTTCTCAAGTAATAAGACATCTATTCCTAGGTTGATTGACTGAAATCTCTTCACAATCAAAAACCACAAGAATGCATTAATTTGTGTTCTATGAATTCCCTTAGTACATTGGCTTAAACCAAAATATTTATGTGAATCCTATCTCTAGTGATTCCAAGCAAATCCCGCTGTCTACAAATGATCTAAATCAATTTATAATTTCTCAATATATAAATTGAAATTTGGTATTAAATCAGCAGCATGCTTTGTCAACTTAACACAAATAGTAATCATAGACAATTCCAAGAAATGAAAGTATATTCTCATTAATTCAAAAGGAGAATTTTCTAGGGTTCATCCTAACTAACTTTTATAAATCAGTTCACAATAAAATCTGAATCAACAAAATGCAGAGAAGACAAGATAGAATCAGGAAAACTCATTCTCATGAAGTCCCTTCAAGTAGTTGATCTTCTATCTTTCTCTTCTCCAATCTTCCAAAGTGCTCCTACTGCACCTGACCTCTGATGTCGCCCAAAATCTCTAAGTGTTCGACTGTCAAAAGATATCTCCCCCTTTCCCTTAGGTTCACATATATACTCCATCTAATTCTAGGGTTTCACCCTTCAGATGCTCAAACACGGCCACAACACGGCCGTGTTCACTTACAGTAGCTGGGCGTATCACTTAAATGCCTCGAAGGGACCTCAGACACGGCCAAAGACACGGCCGTGTTCACTTATTCTTCAGCCTGTGTTCAAACCAACATGGCCGTGTCTCTCTACGGGAGGGGCGTGTTCCACTCAGGGAGACTCTCTGGAGGTCAGACACGGTTATGGACAAAGGCGTGCTCATTACAAGGTTTGGCCGTGTTCCTTAGCAACTGGAGCAGGACTCTCTGGAGGTCAGACACGGCCATGGACACGGGCGTGTCTAAGCCATGTCCCCTGTATGGACTTTATGTTTTGGTGATTTTTACTCCAGAAACTCCCTAAAACTCTTCCTCTTGCTTGATCAACCAGAAAAACACCTGAAAGACAAATAGAAAGGATAAGTACCATGCTTAAAGCAAATTGTGCTCGAATCTGAGTAGGAAACCATTGATAAAACATGGCACTCATAGACAAAATGAGCAAATATCAGTTTCATTTCTTCCGTCATGAAGGCCAAGTATGAGCAACCATGGACGGGCTGGAAGGACATTCCTCATGAAGTGAGAGATCTATGGTGGATCAAATTTCAGGTAAAAAACAATTAAATTATACTATTTACTTTACACATTATGTTCGTTAATTGTGTTCAACTAATAGTCTCACTAATTTCTCACTTTTATTGGTTCAGAAATATTGTAGGTGGGATCCGCAACATGATGTTGCTATTAGGAGGATTTGGAACACTAAGTGTGCTGACACAGTTCGAGCAAACTTAGCCTCTATTTGTGCTCACAAGTCGAAGGGAAAGTTGTTGTCCAAGGACGTCCTTGACGCACTTTGGGTTAAGTGGAGGACTGACCCTGAGTTCAAGGAGAAGTCAGAGCGAAACAAAAAGAATCGATCAGCTAGTGAGGAAGGATGTCTGAATCGGGGTGGCTCCATTTCTGTGTCAGAGCATAAAAGGTGATATGTAAGTTTTATTTACTGATAATAAAGTTTTTATAAGTATGTCTTAATTTATCACTGATAACTAACATAAATTTATTATATGTTTTAGACACGGCAGCTAGGGAGAGAGGCTACCATCCCAGAGGTTTTTCATAAGTTGAACCATAATGATGAAACGAACCAGTGGTCAACACCCAAGGCAGCAATGACTTATGTGAGTAACTCTAATTATAACATACTTTTAGCATAATTAATGTATTCTCACTAATTACTTTTGCTTTGTGTTTTTTTGGAAATTATATGCAGAGTTCTTTTAAAAAGTTAAAGGAGGATGTTGCAGTCTCAGGATCATCTATTGATGACTCTACTCTCTTTTTCCAAGCGACTGGGGGAAAAAATAAGAGAGGTAGAGCTTATGGATTTGGTTTCGAAGTAGCATTCTATTCTTCATCCAGGTCTGGGTCCGGGTTTCAGTCTGCCACCATTGCGCCTAACACTGATGACCTTACTCAGATGCAACAGCGTATTGCAGTTCTTGAGGCCCAGTTGGAGGAACAACAACGTACTCAAGGTGACCAAGTTGCACAACTTGAGGTATCATTGAACCGGGATGCACAACTTGAGGCGGAGTTGCACACTCAACGGTCTGAGTTGCAGTCCATAGACAGTCTGATCTACGAGTCTCCCAACTTGAGAGTGAATTGACTACACTGAAAGGATATTTTGAGCAATTCACTAGAGGTATGCATTATCGACCTGACAACTCAGAGGCTGCACCTACTACGTCCTTACGACCTCCAACTATTAATGAAGATGACGAGGACGATGAGCACTTGGGAGATGATTCTTAAGATTTTTAGGAGTTAATTTGTATCTTACTCTGTTTTATATTTCCTTACATATATTGGATATTGCATACTTTTTTGCATTTGATCTATATATATTTGAGATGTTGATTATTTTGCATAAGTTTGAAAATGTTTTGCTGATTTGCTGGAATTGGCCTACAAAATAAATAAGTGGCTATGGAAAGGCTTTTTAAAAAATTCCAACGGTATTTTCCGTTGGAATAATTTTAAAAAAATAAAAAATTTAATTAATTTTAAAAAAATTCAAACGGAAATTTCCGTTGGAATTTTTAAAAATTAATTAAGTTTTTTTATTTTTTTTTTTAAAATTCCAACGGAAATTTTGGAAATTTCTGTTAGAATTTTCGTGAAATTTTTTTTCTCTCACAAACATTCCAACAGTTAAATACTGTTGGAATTTTTTTTCCATTGGAATGTGAAAATTCCAATGGCTTTTTTCTAACGATAGGAATTCGGTTGGAATTTCCGTCGGAACTCAGAATTCCAACAGAAAAATTCCATTGGAATTCTGCAAATTTCTTGTAGTGTCTCTAGAACCATCAGCTAACATCGACAGGCAATAAAACCATCTAAACTATACAATTTAGTAAACCAGTTTTCATAACATTGCATGCGGGTTAGGATCCTACGACAACATCTCTTCTCTGGTTTTCAGACTGCATATGACCAGCTAGACATTTGAATTAGACTTTGGACTCTAAATCAAAGTTGTAGATCTTTCTCTTAGCTTTCCTACAAAGTGAGATTCAAAATTATTAGATGTCTAGAACTCAAGTTATTGCTGAAAAACAGAGAGTGCATAAAATGCTCAATATTGCTGAAAAATACATTTAGGCCCAATTACATCTAAACTCATGAAATGTGGCCCAAGCCTAATCAAATAGGCCTAAAAGAGGTTTAAGAAGCTAGAAATGTGGGAGAATTACTACATATAAAGTGTGATTATCAGTCCTCTATACTACCACAACTCTTGTTCGAAAAAGCAAGTCAAACACGACCATATCTTTCTTAGACAGTGACTATGGAGCTAGTGATCGAGAGCATGACGACCTCATGGTCATATCTTGCTTCGTAGCTAATTATGAGGTCCTTAAGGTCTTGATTGACCAGGGTAGCTAAGCATACGTCCTTTTCTACCATGCTTTCACCCAACTCGGCATCCTAATTTCTAACCTCGAGCATTACCCTAGAACTCTTGTAGGTTTTTCAGGAACTCATGTCAAAGTGAAGGAAACCATCACTCTCAAAACCACCTTGGAGATTTCCCTAACTTGGCCAATGTCAAGGTTAGATTTTTGGTCGTTGATTGCCCATCGGCATACAATGCAATTCTAGGCCGACCTTCTCTTAATCATATTGGTGCTATAGTGTCCATTAAGCACATTCTGCTTAAATTCCCCACAATGTTAGGAACAGTCAGACCGGCCATAGGAGGCCAGCTCCTAGGAAGAACATGTTACAACATTAGCATGTCAATCGATTATTCCAAACCCTAAAAGCCAAAAAGCCCCAACCAGACCTCCATAAATAGCCAAATCCCCATCAAAGAGCTTGACAACAGAAAAGATAATGTTGAGAACTAACTTAAACCAGAAGGCGAGCTCACGACACTTCAGGTAGGCAGAAGCAGAGATCAAATAGTCTAATTATGGTCGAACATCCCACCAGAGAATCTTAAATAGTTGACTGACCTCCTTGTAGCGAATGTTGACCTGTTCGCATGCACAACATCAACATGTCAGGTATTGACCCAAATTTTATTTGCCATAAGTTTGCTGTAAACACAGGTGCCAAACCGATTTGCCAAAAGAAAAGAATTTTTTACCCTGACAAGCAAAAAGCAATCCAAGAAGAGGTGCAAAAGCTGCTCAACACCGACTTCATAAGAGAACTACTATATGCGACTTGGCTGTCTAATGTAGTGATGGTGAAAAAAGCAAATGGAAAGTGGAGTGTCTAGATATAAGCTCTAAGCTTCATGGATGCATACTCGGGCTACAACTAGATCAGAATGCACCCCGATGATGTGGAGAAAATAGTCTTCATTACTAAAAAAGCAATTTATTGCTACAAAGTGATGACGTTCGGCCTGAAGAATGCTGGAGCGACATCCCAAAGATTGGAAGGCAAGGTTCTACAAAATCAAATAGGGAGGAATGTCAAGGTATATGTCAACGACATGTTAGTAAAACCACGTTCCAATCTAAAGCACCTTGATGATTTTAAGGAAACATTCATCAAGCTGAGAAAGCATAACATGCACTTGAATCCCTCCAAGTGTGCATTCGGGATTGAGGCTGGAAAATTCCTAGGGTTCATGCTAACCCACCAAGGCATCGAGGCCAACTCGGAAAAATGCTAGGCCATCATCAATATGGAGCCACCAAGAACCATTAGAGAGGTGCAAAGATTAGCAGGAAGGATTATGTCCCTCTCCAGATTCATGTCTAGGTCAACGGGTAGAGCTCTCCCCTTTTCCAAAACCCTTAAATAGATCAAGAACTTCCAATGGACCATAGAATGCCAGCAAACCTTCGATCAGTTAAAGCAATATTTGGCCTCACCACTCATTCTTTCTAAGCCAAAACAAGGTAAAACATTCTTTGTATACCTGGCCAACAACGACCAGGCAGTCAGCTCAGCTCTTTTCCAAGAAGAGAGTAAAGTTCAATTCCCCATATACTACACCAGTCATGTCCTCCAAGCCTCAAAACTTAAGTACCACAAAATCGAAAAACTCCTCTACGCCCTCCTCCTTTTAGCCCACCGTTTGCAACCATACTTTCATAACCATCCAATAACTGTCCAAACCAACCAACTGATACGGCAAGTCCTCCATATGCTTGATCTAGTTGGGCACATGCTCTAATGGTCCATAGAACTCTCCAAGCATACCCTTTTGTACGAGCCGAGGGGAGCAATTAAAGCCCAAGCTCTAGCTAATTTTGTGGTAGAACTCACCTGACCAGAAGGACCGCAATCAGAAGAGCATACCAAATGGACTCTATCAGTAGATGGATCCTCCAACCTCAAAAGAGGGGGAGCAGGAATAATCGTACAAGGACCGAAAAGAATAATCATAGAACAATCTCTATGTTCTGAATTCCCGTTTCCAGTAACCAAGCAAAGTACAAGGCTCTTATAGCCGGTCTATGTTTAGCCCTAGAGCTCAAAGCAAAAACTCTCAAGGTCCTAAGCGATTCACAGCTGGTGACCAGCCAAATAAATGGCGAGTATCAAGCAAAAGACCCTCAAATAGCCAGATACTGGGACAAAGCCAAAACCATTATATCCAACCTCAAGAAATTTGAAATCCACCACATCCTAAGAAACGAAAACACCAGAGCCGATCTCCTTTCCAAGCTCGCCAGCAGTAAGAAGTCACGCAATAATCAAACGGTAATACAAGAAACACTCCTCAGTTCACGCATTAAACATGATGAAGTGTTCAGCATAAACAATGAAACCCCATCCTAGACCACTCCAATCATACACTACCTCAAAATAGGAGAACTACCAAGTGAGAAATTAGAAGCTCGAAAACTCCAACGGATGGTTTGTAACTACTGTCTTGAAGAATAAGTGCTATAAACGAGGCTACTACACCTCACTCCTAAAATGCCTACCCCCAGAGCAATCTCTCTACGTTTTGAAGGAAATTCATGAAGGCATTTGTGGTCACCACATCAAAGCATGCTCACTGGTAGCCAGGGTTCTTCGATCTAGTTACTATTGGCTGACCTTGCGAGCCGACGCTTTTGACCTCGTGAAAAAGTGTGACAAGTGCCAAAAATTTGCCCACATTCACTTGACATCATCCTCTGACCTTCACACGACGGCCGAGCCTTGGCCATTCTGCAGATGGGGACTAGACCTCCTAGGTCCTTTCCCAATAGCAGCTAAGCAAAAGAAATTTCTAATTGTTGCAATTGACTATTTTTCTAAGTGGATTGATACTGAACCCTTAGCTACCATCACAGCAAAAAATGCTAAGAAGTTTTTTCAAACTTTCATAATTTGCAAGTTCATAATCCCACATACAATAACAATAGAGATTAGACAATAGGGTTCCAAAAATTTAGTTGAACTTCACCTCGGTTGAACATTCCCAAGCAAATGGACAGGTCAAAGCAATGAACCAAATAATCGTCGAAGGGCTAAAAAATAGGCTGGATCGCACCAAAGGCAAATGGGCTGAAGAACTTCCTTGGGTACTATGGTCTTATCGAACAACCCCCCAAACCTCCACAGGTGAATCACCTTATAAACTGACTTATGGAGCTGAAGCAATGATACCGGTAGAAATCAGAGAACCTAGCTAGAGAAGAGAACATTTCAATGTTGAGCAGAACCAAATAGCAATGCATACAAGTTTAGAACTGCATACAAGTTTAGCCCTCTAGCTAAAGATCGGGGAACTGTAACTTTGCCTACTTTGTGGATAGGTTAAAACTTTTTTCATAGGTGGCGACATAGTTCTCCCCGATCTTCTTCTCGGCACTGGCCTTCAACCTAGCTTTGGACTACTAAGCTCAGTTCAGCCGCCGGTCCCTTTTATACCAGGTCTCCCTCTCCCTGATCTCTGACTAACGAGCCAATTCGAGGGTCACCTACATCTGCTCCTTGTCGGCGACGTGCTGAGCCTCCAACTCGCCATTCCGGTTCCTGAGTCAGATGACCTCCTCCTCAGCCTTCTTTAGAGCGACCATGGTAGACTTCTCAACTATAAGTGCAAACACTAAAAGGACCAATGTCCTTTAAGTCGGTGAACTACCGAGCTATACTAAATGTCTGTAACTTCAACTATGAGTGCAAACACTAAAAGACCAACGTCCTCTAAGCCAATAAATTACTGAGTTGTACTAAATGTTTGTAAGCTCAACTATGAGTACAAACACTAAAAAGACCAATGTCCTCTAAGCCAGTGAATTTCGATTATGAGTGTAAACATTAAATCAAAGAACAAGTTTGTCCTAAGCTGGTGAAATCCTAGCTTAATCAAGACTAAATACCCTTCAAATTATCGAGCTTAAAATTAAAATTACCTAGCTTGAAATTAAAATTACTGCCCTTTAAATTAAAATTACCAAGCTTGAAATTAATCCAATTATCTTCGGTTAAATCTATAAGTATTGCATTCCGGTCTTATTGGATAAAATCCTCTGATCAAGACATTTTTCTGAATAAAATTTGTATAGAACAAAACCCTAGTTGCAACTGTCAATAACCGAGCAGGGGGTTGATTTAGAACTTTTAAATTTGGATAGAATAAGTTTGACGACCCGACTTACTAGGTCCCAACTTTTAAAATAACCGAGCTCATTTTCTAGGCGTCTGAAGGGGTTTGATTTAGAACTTTCTAAACTAATGCCCATTTTGTGGAATTAATTGTGCATTACCTTAATTAAACTACGAGCAGAAAGAATAGAGACAATCAGAAATAATGAAAATGAACTTTATTTATGAAGATTGAATGTACATGAAACAAAAATATACAAAAGTATAGACTAATCATCCGAGCCACCCTCAACAAGGTGAACTTCAACGATCTTATTGTCAGAGGCCAAGTCGAAATCCTCCCCGGATTCGTCTACTTGGAGCTCAACATCGTTGTCGTCGTCTACCTCCACCAGCTGGCCGTCCCGGACGTTTTTATAATAGTCGAAGCCCTCTAGCTAAAGATCGGGGAACCATAACTTTGCCTACTCTATGGCCAAGTTAAAACTTTTTTCATAGGCGGTGACATAGTTTTCCCCAATCTTCTTCTCGACACGGGCCTTCAGCCTAGCTTTTGACTACCGAGCTCGGTTCACCTGCCGGTCCCTTTAATATCGGGTCTCCCTGATCTCTGACTCACGAGCCAGTTCGAGGGTCACTTGCATCTACTCTTTGTCGGCAACTCGTCGTTCCGGTTCCTGAGTCGGATGACCTCTTCCTCATCCTTCTTTAGAGTGGCCATGGCAGATTCCACCAAGGCCCGAGAGCACTCCTCGTCCTATTGGAGCTTCTTCATTGCATCATCTACCTTGTCCGCCCAATCCTCTAGTTCCCAGACCATGACAAGATCCCGCGCCACGTTGGACAACATGTACTTATGTATCAGCTCGTTGGACGCCTTGCCTACCCGATCTTTATCAGTAGGGTTGATAACCGAGTCCAGCCTCTCACAAAAGGGGAATTGCATGTTCGAAAAGGAGATGCTTGAGTGATTTCGATCCCCTTCAGCAAGAGTAGCAGAAAAAATTTCAAAATGCCTGACCTTGGACTTAAGGTCTTTGCCGGGTTGGCTAAAGCTAGGCTTTAGAGGAGGTCTTCTGCCTTTTTGCTCCTTTGTCCTTCCCCCAGGGCTTAGCAGCGCAAGTTTCTGCCCAGCTCCTCTCAGCAGAGACCACTCTGACAGGGTCGGCGATAGTCACCTCGGGCTCCCCACTCTTCTTCTAAGCTGAGATCTTAGCAAGCTTGAACATGCACACCATATTTGGCTTATGACAAATGAAGGCCATGAGGCAACCAAGTAGCTTCTACACCTAGGAAGTAATTCATGCGGCCCAAGTCTTTTCAGGCATACTAGGAATTTAAAGCAGTAACTAGCAGATTAATCATGGACAAGCTAAAACCAGTGACAATGATGTTATCTATATAGACTAGTAAGTAGATAATAGTTGTAGCTGAGTGAAAAATAAAGAGAGAGTTGTTAGATAAGGTGCACACAAAGGCCCAATGTAGAAGAGTAGTCTTAAGCATAGTGAATCAAGCTCTAGGGGCCTGCTTCAAGCCATAGAGAGCTTTCTTCAAACAACACACATGATGTGGGAAATGGGGATCCTCAAAGCTCTAGGGCTGTCACATATAGACCTCGTGGTAAGAACAATCTGTATAGTGGCATGTTTGACCAGAGGATAGAAAGTATCAAAATAATTCAAACCATGAGTTTGAGTAAATCCTTGTGCTACAAGTCTAGCCTTATATCTCTCTATAGAGCCATTAGGATGATACTTCAGCTTGTAAATCCATTTACACCCAACAATGTTTTTATGAGGAGGACAAGGAACCAACTGCCAAGTGTGAGTTTTTTGTAAAGCTTGGAATTTAGTAGCCATGGCCTCAATCCAACAGGGACATTTAATAGCCTGTTTATAGGTGGAGGGTTCAAAAACATCAAATTTAGTAGTGGGTGAATATACTTTTAGTTTGAATATTGATGAACACACTTTTTATACAATATTTATCCCTCATATTTAGTCTTTTAAACCTCTTTTGGGCTGAATTGAGTAGACTTGGACCTCATTTCATGACTTTGGATCCAATTGTGCCTAAATGCATTTTTCAGCAATACTGAGCATTTTATGCTATCTCTGTGTTTCATGTATATCTTTAGCTCTAGATGTCTAAAAATTCTGAGTCATACCTTGTAGGAAAGCTGCAAGAATTATCTAAAACTTTCATTCAGGGCTCCAAAGCCAATTCGGAAGTCCAGGAGGTCATATGCAGCCTGGAAACCAGAGAAGACATGCTGTCGCAGGATCCTGACCTACATGCCGTTTTTGAGCCATAACTTGAGCTGTCGATGTCATATGGACTTGAAAAATGTCCCATTGGAAAGCTAACAGACAGAGCTTAAATTTCTATGAAGACCACTTCACCAGATTTTATATTTTAGATGGTCTTATTTGCTTTCGAAGTTTGCTAATGGTTCCAGAAACCTGTTGGCACTTAAATGGGCCTAACTTCCTCATGACAAGTCCAAATGAGCCCAAACCAAAGCCCAATTAAAGCTAAGGCCCATGGGAATAAGTATGCCCTAAGGGAAATTTGGGTGTGCATGTAATTTTGGAGGTCTATATGTTCAGAAAGGGGCAGCCGAAATTCATATTAGACACTTACGATATTTTAGACAGCTTTTGAAGTTTCCTTAGTCTTTGAGTTTTCTCTCTAGATATTTTGTAAGAACTTGGCTTCTCTTGTTCATGGAGGGCTAAATCATCAAATCAATCCAGGTTTTGGCTGTTCTGATTATTGATTTTGAGATTATGCTTTAATTGCTATTCATTCAATGATTAATCTACTTCTTGCTTCCTCTGAAATATTTTGTTTGAATTGTTAAATTCAAATTTGGATATTCATGTGTGATTACTTAATTGCATGTGATTAAAGAGGAACTTAAAAGGTTAATTAATGTTTCTAAGCTTTTGGATGGATTAATTACCTTGGCTGGATCATGGACTTAGGTAAAACTGGACTTGAATGTTTGCTTAATTCATTTAGTCTTAGTTAAATTTGAATTCTGGTTGCTTAACCAGTGGACATCTATAGAGGATTGAGAGGCTTCTTGATGTTTTCTAAGGCCAAGAACATAGTTAATAATTGAATGAATCATTGGAAATCAATGATGGATTAAAATCAGAATCAGTTAAGACTTAGATTGATTGTTTTCACTAAAGTTTACCACTTATAATTAATTTCTGTTAAACACTTAAACAAACAAAACCCCCCCTGTTGATATGTTTCTTAATATGATTCACTACTTAGAATAATCCTTTGGTTTGACCTAAGGTTGCCTTATGCTACAAGTAGCTTAGGCAAACCGACCTTAAACTTTTACTAATTTGAGGAGCCTCGGCAGCTCATCAAATTTTGGCGCCATTGCCGGGGATTGTTCTATCTTTGAATCAATATTATTAGTAGTAAAACTGACTTTTAATTTCCCCCTAATTCACCCTACTTGTGTTTGAGTTTATGTTCTTTTTAGGGTTTTGGCCACTTTTTCATTACTTTTTGAAGAAGTATCCATTCTGTGTGAGACCTGGCCACTGTTTTTCTTGCTTTGAGGTTCCCCTCAATGTTTTAGGTTGTCCTTGTGTGAATCATGTTGATTTGGTTCGATTTTTCCTTGTTTTCCCTTTGATTTGGCTTGATTTAGTGATTTTCGGGTGTACTGTTCAGGCCAAAATTTTGTGCTCCGATTGACCTGAAACTTGGTCAGTTGAAGGAAAAGGGGCTAACAACCAACAGTCACTACCTGTGACCGTGAGGTCTGCCTTTTCAAGCCAAATTCCATTATTTTGACCACTTTTTCATTTTTTAAAGATTTTTTATTTGATTTTTGAGTTCCATTTTCATCCAGCTTTCATGCTGTGGTGGTAGAAATTTTTTTAAAAATGTTTAGATACCTTTTCTAGTCTTATTTTAGTGTCTTTTTGCCTTTGTTTTGTGTTTTTGGTGTATTTTAGTTTTAGCTAAATTCTGTCAGTTTTGTGTGTTTTTGTGCATTGTGATGTGTTTAGACATTTAGCCACTTGTTTGCATGGTGTATGACTAGGTCTTATCCTCTTGAATTACTTGAAGTAGACCTTGAAATAGAGAGAACGAACCTTGCATACACTTAATAGAGCACATAGGGCTGTTGATAGTTTAGATCCAACCTTGGCTGACAATAGACCTCCTATTGTTATTCCTGTTGATGACCCTCTTGATGAAGGTAATAGAGCTGATAATGCTAATAGAGCTGGAAATAATAATAATAATAATAACATGCAAGCTAGAGATAGAACTCTTAAGGAATTGGCTATCCCTGATGTTGCTTACCAACCTTTAAGGATCAAATATCCTGAAATTGATACTGCTTTCGAATTGAAATCTGGATTGATACACTTGCTGCCAAAGTTTCATGGTCTTGCAGGTGAAGATCCTTGTGGACACCTATTTTCGTCCAAATAATAAATTTATATATATATATACACATATGATATAATTAAATGTGTGGGAAGAGATAGACATAGAAAGAGATGTGAGTGCATAAAAAAATAAGAGACATGAGTAAGTTGGAAACAAAAGAGAGAGGGATAAATGATTTAGAAAAATAAAAAAAATAGAGAAAGAGACCTAGTGGGGTTCATGTGCATGAGTTTCATTTTTATTATTATTTTTATTTTAATAAAAGGAAGTAAGAGTCATGAGTATGTTAAAAAACAAAAGAGAGAGTTAGTGATTGTGTGCAATTGAAACACCAAAAAGGGAATAGAGGGGATAAGTGTTTTAAAAAGAGGAAGAGATGGAGATTAACACAAATAGAGAGAGAGATGTGAAGGACTTAGGTGCAAGGTGAGTAGTATAAAAGTAAGAGGCAAGGACTAAAACAAATACCAACAGCAATACAAAGAAAAAGAGAAATAGAGAGAACATAACTGAAACAAGGAAGAAGAGAGGGCAAAGAGAAAGAGAACCAAGGTAAGATTTCTTCATTTTCGCAGCTTTTAGGCAGCTCTGGCAGTAGTTGGTTTTATTTTTCTAGACAAAGCTTCAGGGCTCCAAATTAATTGATGTTGGTCTCATTAGAACCGTAAGAGGTGTATTTTTAATATATATTAGTCTCAGATTTTTTTCATGTCGCCTCTGCTGCCAGTTTCGATTTAAGTTTGGCTGTTTTTCTGTCCTGTCAAACCTTTGGTTTTCTCTGGCAGTGTACAATCTTTTATTTCTTTCTGGAGTTATACGGTTCTAAATTAATTGATATTGGTCTCATTAGAACCGTAAGATGTGTGGTTTTAATATATATTAGTTTCAGATTTTTTTCATGTCGCCTCTGCTCCCAGTTTCGATTTAAGTTTGGCTGTTTTTCTGCCCTGTCAAGCCTTTGGTTTTCTCTGGCAGTGTACAATCTTTTATTTCTTTTTGCAGTTATACGCTTCCAAATTAATTTATATTAGTCTCAATAGAACCATAAGATGCGTGGTTTTAATATATGTTATTTTCAGATTTTTTGCATGTCCCCCCTGCTCTCAGTTTTGATTTAAAGTTGGCTGTTTCTCTGTCCTGTCAAGCCTGTTGGTTTTCTCCGACAGTGTGCAATGTTTTATTTATTTCTGGAGATATACGGCTCCAAATTAAGTGATATTGATCTCATTAGAACCACAAGAGGTTTAGTTTCAATATATATTATTTTTAGATTTTTTACATGTCTCCCTAGCTCTCGGTTTTGATTTAAGGTTGGCTGTTTCTCTGTCCTGTCAAGCCTGTTGGTTTTCTCTGACAGTGTGCAATGTTTTATTTATTTCTGGAGATATACGGCTCCAAATTAAGTGATATTGATCTCATTAGAACCGCAAGAGGTTTAGTTTCAATATATATTATTTTTAGATTTTTTACATGTCTCCCTAGCTCTCGGTTTTGATTTAAGGTTGGCTGTTTCTCTGTCCTGTCAAGCCTGTTGGTTTTCTCTGACAGTGTGCAATCTTTTATTTCTTTCTAGAGTTATACAGCTTCAAATTAAGTGATGTTAGTCTCATTAGAATCATAAGATGTGTGGCTTAAATATATATAATTTTCATATATTTTTTTATGTGTACTTTATTCTCAGTTTACATTTAAAGTTTTGCTGTTTTCTGTATTGTTAAGCTAGTTGATTTTCTGTGATAGTATATAGTCTTTCAAATTTTTCTGGAGCTATAGAGCCCCGATTTAGGTGTTTCTTGTCTTTTTAAAACCATAAGATGTATATCTTCAATTTGAGAAATCTTCATAATTTTTCATTTTTTGTTGATTGGCTGAGGTTCTATTTAGTTCATTGTTCTTGATGTGCTAAGCTATTTTTTGTATGGATTGGACCCGACCCATGAAATGGACTGGTTTATGTCCTCTGATTTGTTGAGCTGGTTCCTATTCTAGGCTAAACCAGGCCCACAAAATGGGTTTACATATCATGCATTTTACATTCATTTAGTTAATTCTATGCGACTAACTTCCATAGGCCCCTTACTTGTCAAGGGAGGGATAGAAGCAACTTACCCCCATAGGGGTGGCTCTTCTATCTGCCCGAGGTAAGGATAAGCGCCGCTTTGGGAATCGAGAAGTGTGGGAACAAAGTGGAAGGATTAGGACGCGATTAGATTCATGCATAGCACAATTTTTTATTTGAAAATTTTGAATTCCTTTTAATTTAATTTTGAAAAATAAAAATAAATAATAATAATAAAAATAAAAATAAAAATTTATTTTGAATCATTGCGAACTACACGGACTTTGATCCCTAATTAGGGTACGTAGGCATTCGATGGTGACGAATCAAGTCCTGTTTTAAATAATCACCTATTTTTCTTCAAGGGATAAAATAAATACAATTAGGCCATGATTTAATTTACACAATTAATTTTAGGTAACCGTCACTTAGACGGGTGTTATAGGGTGCCTAACACCTTTCTTATACACAATTAGACTCCCGAACCCTCTCTGGTTCGCAGACATATTTTTTTTAGAAATTAAAAGGTTTTCCAATTGTTCCCCAGATTTTTAATACAATTGGTGGCGACTCCAGAGTTTTCATTTCGAAAACTAAATCTCTTTTTATTTTAGTCATCCTCGTTATAGCGACCTCCGGGTATGTTATGACAAAAGGGATACAAAAACTAAAAATAAATCCAAACAAAAATAATAAATAAATAAAGTAGTTTCTTTTTTATTTTTGAATATGAAAGTGAACGTCTTATTTGTTTATACGGAAAAAAAAAATCTTATTGTTTAGTGGTAGTAACTATTGGGTATTAACCATTAATTAGGCCTTAAGCAAATGTTTATATTTCATGGCAAATAGGCTACCGGATTAGTCCCTTTTTTTTTTTTCTTTTCTGAACCACATCATCACTTGAACTCAAATAGTTAAAGTCAAATACTACAAGAATCCTTGAGAATCTAATTATAGTTTGAAATGTGAAATAATACATTTTTGTTATGTTCTCTGTCCTCCGCAGTTTTTTTTTTCCTTTTTAATTTTGGCTTTGTTTTCTCTTTTGGTTGAAGTAAATTTTTTCCTACTTTTAACATTCATGCTTTCCTCTAATTGTTTTCCTATGATATATAAATCCAGTTACTTTTTACCTTAAAACTAAATTTATGACCTTTATATAAAATTTCACTAACGTACTCATATGAGAGTTATTGTAAGATTTAAATAAAAAAAATAACTCTCATTGCACAATCGTGATTGCCATTTCCCACGATTTGAAGCTTTAAGTTGCCTTTTTTATTCTATGTACCAAAAAAGAACTTGTAACCTTTTTAATAGTGATATTGTTTATATTTAGTTCATTTACAAATTTATTATATGATGCTTTTTCTAAAAAAAAAAAAATGCATGCATTTTTCTCATTTTTTTTTTCTTCTTTTTGGTCTAAAACTTATTTATTCTTTGAACTTATAGAATTATCTCCTCTTTTTTTAAGCATAACTACATTATATAATCGTAAAAATTATAAGATAATCAACCTTAGTTCCATGCTTGAAGAAAAATAACTACATTATATCTCAAGCAGAGCTTGGTGATTGAGCCCCATCATAGCAAATTATTGGATCCTAATATCCTGACAAAGGAACTTCAGTTGCAACTTAACCTTGGACAAGAAGAGTTTTGGTAAGTGGGAACTTGTTAGAAGTGTATCTAACTCTTTGTTAAAATTTGTAACCAAAAAAATGACCATGCAAACAGGGTTCCCTATATTCAGAATGATTTATATCCCACCTCGAGCAAAAAATAAATTTCACATTTAGCTTGTGCTGTCTAATTTTGTTTTGACATGGAATACCTCATTAGTAGAAGCTGGAGACTGGTAATAGGGTCAAGCGACCACGTCTTCATCATTATCCATGAAGTGTACAGTATGAAAAAAATTTCTGTCCATTATTCAGGAAACCTAGCTTCTACCACCATTCAGTCATATTAAGCTCAAATCTTCCCAAATATTGTATGAAATTCAAAATCCATTGAACTCCAAACTTCCCAAAAATTCATAAATATTACCAAAAATTGTTCGAAGATAATAACTCCAAAAATAAACATTCAAGTACACCTGAATAACTTAAATTAACACTCAAGACACAAGATATGAAAAATTTTCAGGCATTCTCCTTCTTGATCTTCTTATTCTTGATGTTGGTTGATTGCCTGGCTAATGACATATCATCCTCAACAAAGTTGGAAACTGCATCGATACTCCTATTCTCAAGAGTGACAAAGTCTCATTCTCTAAAATCCGATGAAGCTTCCCCTTCGATAATATTTTCGGTGTCCATGCTAAGACCATCACACTCACTGAGATCAATCATCGATGGGTCAACAACATGGACCTATAAAAATGGATTTTTTTAAAAAATTAACCAATGGTAGTTTCATTTGTATGAGAAATCTCAATAATGATACACAACAATACATGCTCAATAGCCACATCGCCATCAAATTTCTTTATGATATCGGGGTCATCACACATCTTGCGAACAATGTAGGTGTTGGACGGCTGAGTTATGTTTTCTCTTCTTAGATTGATCTTGAAGAGCATTGTCTTGCCCACCAAAGATATTAATTCACAGGGGTATGGCTCATCCTCCTCCATATTGTCTTCCCTCTACATATAAGAAGTTCAAAGTTATGTCTATAGCTTGTATGTCTTGGATTGAAAATTCATTCAAAAAAAAAGTATACGAATAGTAGCTATGTACCTTAACCAAACGTTCCCGCAGATCAAGGACACCTATTTTTATTTGCTGCTCCACATCGCGATCCCAGAGGACAAAACTCGCAGTACCATAGTCATCTATTATACAAACTTGTACCCTATAACTATCGTGCACAAAAAAATTATATTAAAGTTAATACTCAAGATTCTATCGTATGGGCTACTACACCATTGTGTGTGTAGGATTTATAAAATTAAACTATTATTATATCACCTTGGGACTACATTTTTTATGTGACCAAGGTGTATCCTGCAGTAGTATCATCCATCATCATCAAGCTTGACACCAATATTATGTTCACGACACTTTAAGAGATACCAATTATCCCGATTACTTTTAATGTCAATGATAGTACCATTAATGATATAAGTACCCTCCTAAGAATGACACTATGATTTTTAATGCAAATCACCAAGAGTAAGACGGTTGTTCATCAATTAGGTTTGGTTATGTTACCTTATCACAGTCAAGCAAATCACCTAGGGACAAACAGTTGTTCTAGTTTAAAAAGTCATCTTCAAAACTGTAAGTCGATTTGGTAGATATTTGGGTCAACTGTTGCGTGGAAGGCTCCTCCTTAGATTGAACACTAAAAGAACAATGATTAGAATAAAAAAAATATTTAAAAAAATATTCAGCCATGTAAAATCTACAATATAGTTTCAAATAGGTAAATATTAATAAGGCAAATTTTAAAAAATGTTAAATCAAACCGTAAGAGAAAATCTACAATTTCTGGCACATTCTCCTCATTTACCATCAGTTTAGAAGCCCAGAAAGTATTGGACACATTGATATTATCTACATAAAATTATTCCAATACATTACTATGATATAAATATATAAAATTTGTGGGTAAATATAAATAACTTAACTTCAAGATTATTCCTAAAAAAAATGTTTAGTGTTTGTTAAAATCACTTTTTCCAAATTTTCTGATCTTGTGATTGATCGGAATTATCATTAATCTAATTAAATTAAGTTGAATCCCCTAATTAAAATGCAATAGAGGGCATAATCCAGGTTTGTCTCACAAGGAATGCAATGTGTAATTGACTAATTCAAGATTAAGAACAACGGATTTTTGAAACAAATTGTATTGCCAAATTGGAAAATACATAATTAAACAATGATTAATTAATTTGATTAAAAACATAATCTAGCTAGAAATTCATCAAAAACCGGTTTGATCCATCCTAGATTAACATAAAGCATCAAACCCTAATGCAACAGCACTACTAATTGAGTTTAATCACAATTGAAATATCTAATTATGACTAATTTGCTCCTACTGAGTTATCACTCAGGATTCAATTAACCACATATAATCACTAATCTTGTAATCACAAAGACTAAGCAATTAGTGATTAATTTAAAAACCGAACATTCAATTAGTATAACATAGCTTCTCTGAATTCTTACCACAAATTAAAGATTGATCAATCAATATTTTGTTTCTTGCTTCAACATCCATATAAATCACAAAGATCTCCATGAACACATACAAATATTAAAGCTAGGTAGAAATCCAAAGAAGAAGAATTGCATTAAGTTTAATTCAATTAGTACATAATCTTAAGAACAAAACCGAATTTAATCAGGAGTTTAACTTGGTTACAAGAGTTCTACTCCTCCATGGCCATGAAATCCAAGCTCCAATGGAGGAAGAAGGTCATAGTTCAAAGAGCTCCAGAAAATATAAGAGAGAAAACAAAAGCTGCCTAAAAACTATCTAGCTAGAATTATTAAAACACTGCATCCTTTAACCTAATTATAACATAGAAAATTTAGTGCACACCAAAATTACCCTTAACCTAGGTTTAAACCTCTGGACCTCAGCTTCAAATGGGCTCTGGTTTAGGCTTGAATTGAGGGAGTTAAGCCCAATTAAGTCTTAAGAGGTCTTTGGAGTAATCATCCAGTTTCGACAGGAAATAAGACCATAAAAAAGACATAATTTGGAGAACCAGACTTCACAACAATTGAAGCCCTACGTCTCAGATTTCCAATGGAACTAGTTTTAAGTCCATAAGACACCTACAGCCCAAGTTATGGTCCAAACTCTGTATGCGGGCCAGATTCCAGTGGCAGCATCTCTGCTCTGACTTCCGGGTCAAATTTGACCCACTAAACGTCCGAAATTGCCTTGGAGGTATGAATGAAAGTTGTAGATAATCCTCTTAGCTTTCCTACAAGGCAAGATTCACAATTTTTAGGCATACAGAACTAAAGATATACCCGAAATATAGAAATAGTATCAAAACCCTAATAATGCTAAATAAAAGAATTATGCCCAATATGAACCCAAACTTATGAAATAAGGCCAAGTCACTCAATTAAGCACAAAAAGAGATTTAAGACACTAAATATGAAGGTTAATTACTATATAAAAGTGTGATTATCAACAACATCGGATCACCATCACAATAGGTTGTCCACCTTCATGCTTCTCAACATATGAGAGCATCTCATCAGCAAAGTTCCCATACAGAGTGACATTAGTGGTCTGCTTACTGTAATTTAAAGAAATATCATATTACAACATATTACAATATTTGTTACTTCTTAAACTAATCAAAATTACAGAAGATAAAGATTTCATTATAATAAAACTCACTTCAAGTCCTCGAGGGTTAACAGCAAGAATTTGACTGGCTTGCCAAATTTCATCCTTTCCTCCATCTAGCCAATTGAACGGAGCATCCCTATAAGATCGAACTAGTAGCAGTATTCACCTTCATCATTGCATTGGGCCTCAATCTCCTCAAAACCCATAAAATTAAAACCGAACAATAGGATCTCTGAGCCTAAAGTATCTTTCACTCTAGTTTCAAACTTGAACAAAAGTCTGAAATCATGAGGGCTAACTCTGTAATCGTCGGTGTTATCCTCCACAGTGAATCCATCTATGTAGTAGACTTTTCCTTCCGCGATTATTTTTCTAAACTTGTACACGTACGTATCTTTGACATAGCCTCCAATTTGTCCCCCTATAAATAACCAATGACATAAGCTCAAACATGATTGTGCATAAATATATGATATCCATAGACAAATTGATACTTATGTGCTCATTGACTAAGACCATCTCTAATTCCTCGTCCAAACCTCTCCTGTTAAAGGATGGTACACCCCAAAAGCGAACAACTCGGACTTTAATCTTCCATGACCGAATGTCCTTCGTTATTTCAGATACTTTGATCAACTTTGACGCCATCTCTAAGTATCCACACAAGAGAGTTTCACTTTTTTGTTTGAGAAACAAACGTCACATAACATAGATAGAGTATGCAAATCAAGTTTCCAAAAAAAAGAACACATACCTTAATTCTTATATCAGAGTAAACCTCTCAAAGGGATAGTACTGTGGTTGCTCTTGAATAGGAAGAAGAGATTGTAGTCTTGTGGTATTATTATATAGGCAATGAGCTTATCACTTTAAATTTTCTTCTCATTTTTTGAAATATAGAAAACATCCCATTCATTGTGAAATTGCCCTATAAATGTAAATACCTAATTATCCTCCTATATTTCCTAGTATTTGGCATAATTTAAGCATGACAATTGTTTCATTTATGGTGATAGGCGTTGGCTGCATGTTTTATATAATATAATTTCATTATTTCAAATAGTCATAACATCCCCATGAAATTCGTAATTGACAAATTAAAAAAGTATATTGTCTAATTATTCTCCCATTTAATTTGTCATAGTCATGTCCACAATTAGTTTTATTATTTTAATTATTGCATCATGCATTTAGCCTAAATTGAATGAATAAAATATTATATACGGAATAGTAGGTGTAACAAATTAGGAAAAACCATATTTATTTAGGAGAGGTAACTATTTAAATATTAGAGTAAAACCCTTTTTTAGTCCTTGGAAAATGCAGCCACTGACAAATTCGTCCTCCAAAAATTTTTGGTAACAAATTGGTCCTTGAATTATTATTTCGCTAACAAATTAGTCCTCCGGTAGGCAAGATTAGTGAAAAGAAAAGGAGGACTTGAAATGAGAAAATGAGGGCTTAAACATAGCTAGGCTAGATCAATGAAAGAAATTTAGAGAAGGGATCTGCAGGGGTCCAAAACTTTTCTCATTAAAGTACTTGAGGACTAATTTGTCAGACGGAATAATAATTCAAGGACCAATTTGTCACCAAAAATTTTTGGAAGATAAATTTGTCAGTAGCTACATTTTTCAAGGACTAGAAAAGGGTTTTACTCTAAATATTATAAGGTCAATTCTTGTTATTCTATGATCGTTATTATTCTATGAAAAGTCATTGGCTGTCATTATTAAATGCAATATTTGGGCCTAGCAATAAAATATGCAAGAGTTTTGTTTAGTTTGCTTTATATATCTTGTTAATATACAACTGTAATATACCTATAGCATTATCATTTAAGTTGTTAGATGTATGTGGCATATAGTGGTTTAGTAAGTTAGAATTCCTTTATTCCTACAGCTACAAAAAAATGGGTTAGCATTCCTTTAATGTAGTATGTATCAAGTAGCCAAAAAAGATAAATTAAATTTACCACATGGATTAAATGTTAATGATTGGAAGACCAATTCACTTGGTAATAAAGCACTACGCCTAATGCCAAGCTACTAATAAGCAAGGCAAATAGTTTACAATAATATTTTTATATGTTGCCAATAACCATACCATTATATTCATCTTCCTAATTTATTAATTAGTAAACATGTTTTGGTGCACATGGAATTATAACTGTCAACAGTAATTGGTTTACCTCAAATGGAATCATAGGTTCATAACCACATTTTTTTTTTTATATTCATCTTCCTAATTTTTTTTTGAGGTAATTATAAAAATTGCTAAGATCGACAAATGAAGTTGTATTTCTTTACTTCATTGAAAAAAAATATCTAACAACCCCAATATATATATATATAACACAACCCTGTTTGACGAAAATCAATAGCCTGGACGTACCACGTTTCTTTAAAAGAAAATGTTAATTGACACTTGGCGATGATGCTTGCACTTTTCCTTTGATTATTTAAGCTTCTTTATGTTCAGTGTTAAGTTTCTATATTGTCCTATTTTTGTCTTTATTCTTGTTAGTGTGTGTATATATTGCATCATGAGTTTTATATTATTTATTAAATTGACTGACTAATGAGTTTACGGTTTACTTGCATGAAGGCAACAGATATTATATGATTGTTATCAATTGTCTTACCTGAAAGCCACATAGCATTTGTCCCCACATACTTCTACCACGTCAATTAGCCCCACAAATGCAACATAGTTCACACACACATATATAGAAGTTTGTTTAAGGGATCAACACATGGTTATATGATGTGATTAGGGGTTTGTGAGGACTCCATTGTTGCACACTTGGCTTATTGGTACAGCCCATGTGAAATAAGCTTCATGTATATGATAAAGAAGTGTTATTCATCAATTTTTTTTTCATTTGTTGGGATTAGATGATACTATATAAGCACCAAGACTTAACTTTTTTAGGAATTAGCTACCCTCGCTGAAAAAATTAAAAGGTATAAAGTTAGAACACGCATTTGATTCTCACTGAAACAAATCACTGCACAAGAGCTTACTCGTCCATGCTATGCCTTGCTATTAGGTTCGAAGTGCTTCAGAGAAGTACTTCCTTCTTTTAATGGTCAATAATAATTCTTTTTCTAATTGTTTGCTTCTCCAATATTATCCATGTAAATCATCAAAATTGCTTATCATCTTGGAATGAAACTCATCCAACAACTTTCAACGGAAAAAAATAATAAAAGAGGATACCTTGTTCTGGAATAGGGCAATGAATGCATTGGCAAGTGACTAAGACTTCTTCCATATTTTGTATTAAAAAATAGACTACAATTGCACAAATACTAATTGGATTCCCCAAACAATGATGTATACTAAAAGATGAAATGAATTTGTTACTGAAACATTTCACGTGGGTCCTATTTTAACTCTAAAGGTATTGCTCACTAAATGTTGAGATTATTAAAAAAGAAGAGCATATTTGAATTTAATTATGATAATGTTTTTAAGAGTGTGTTTTAATGGGTCGGATGGGATAGTTCTATAAGATTGGGTTCTTAAGTTTTTTTTTCCCTCTCAATATTATCAATTAAAAAGGAAAAATAACCTGCGTTGTTTATAGGCGGCTCAGTTCCTAAAATCTCAATTCCTTTGTCTAAGGAAGAAAATGATTGATAAAAATTGAGCTATACTAATCTAAGCATTCCTTTATGAATAATTGTCACATATAGGCTAATGCAGCATCTCCATGTAGGACTATCATCGTAGATATTTGTTTTTTGGAAGACCACTAAGAGCATAAAGAATCATATATATATATATATTCAGAATCATAAAATATTGATAAAATTTTCAGAATCTAGATCACCAATCTTTAAAACAGAGATAATCAATCAAAAATCCTATAATAGTTATATAATAATAATTAAATTACACCTATGCTATGACTATAATGGATGATTACTATGTAAACATATCTCTCCTTTAGTTGCATCTAATAATAATTCATAGTGTTCCCAAACAACATATGAATTATCAAAGCAATATAAAGAGGGGGATGACAATTTTAGATAAATGTATCTTTACTTTTTATTGTTCATATGACAACCAACCACCATGAACACAACAAAAATTACCAACCAAGTGAAATATTAATGTAACATCTAGCTATCCAAAACAATATTCACCTAATCAATTACATGAAGATTATTTGATAAAATTGCAAAGCTAAGAACTTTGCCACCGACATGCTCAAAGATAATGGCATCGCCCTCACAAACTTTGTTGTCCTTCATAAATTTTTCAAATCCATCGCCAAACTTGACAGTGAAGTAGACCCACTTAGGGACATGAATTGTTCTAACCTTCCAGGATTTTTGGTTCAAGGAAGAGACAAGTACCATGACTCTTCCTTCTCATCCATGAATTCTTGCCAAAACGAATAAGGGATTGGCTACAAACAATAACCAAAAATATTAATAAAAAAATAAACATTAGATATTGTAAATATTTAAATCCAATGATTACAATGTTACCAGTATTTTGGTAAAAACCACATCAGATGTGACTTGAACAGCAAAAGACAGATCAACCATCCAAGTATTTTTTGCCACCAAGAAAGCAGCGGAATCAGGAATACCAACCCACTCAGCTGGACAAACGATATATGGCAGATTCTCCCTTGGCAAAGATGTTCTTGAACACATATTTCGTGTTTTCACCATTCTAGTATATTGGTAAGTAAGAATAACAACGAAATTTAGAGTACTATCCAAATTGAATATGCATATAATGACAACAATATTAAAAGATGTGTAAAAATTTTGAAACATAAAAGTCATAGTACACACCTTGACTTTGGAGTGAAGCATATGTTAACAGTTAAGGACTAAATAAACTTACTTTAATAGTTAAATTTCATGGTCTTCATTTATGATTATGGAGAAATAAAGAGACGGTTATCAGGGAGGGAGGAATATGGGAGCCATTTTGTTTGACATTTTCTGAAGGTTCTCTCTACCTACCAAATATGGAGACTCTACTTGAACTGACTATCGCAATTATTAGCAACTAAGATCAAAATTTGCAAGTGTGCCCATGTCACTATTCCATTGATTCAGCACATAGAATATGATAAGAAGATGGCTTTAAACTTGGAGAAATATATTATATACACAATTGAAACATAAAGAAGATGTGTGTAATAGACCCAAAAAAAAAAAGGAATATTGAGCAATCCAATAAAAGTTATCAATAAGATGAATCTAGAGGAAGAAATCATATGGGTTTGCAAAAGTTAATTTCTACAGGGGGAAAGGAAAAGCATTAGCTTGTAATAGCTTCCCAAAACCCTTCGCATGTCAAACGGAAAAACCTCCCCAGAAACAATATTTGCTGACATTCGAAGGGAAGCAAGTCATGGGACCAAGGATTTTATGGATACACTTCTGCCTTAGCTTCCATTGATAAACCACTTGCATTAGATTTTTATTTTTTATTTTTTTATTTTCTTTTTGATAAAAAAAAATTTTTTAAAAAGAAGAAAGGCATAGTCCTTGAAAAAAAACAATAGAATGGCTATATGAACATTAAACTAAAGACTCTGCCAACAAACTAATTTGCTTATTAGTTGATCTTTGCAAAGAGTCTCCCAACCTACCAAGAAATTCAGGAAAAAAAAAAAAAAAGAAACATACCTCAAGAGTCTTCGAACAAAATGGCAGCAATGGGCTAAGAAGATGCTTGGCAGGTGACCCTCCTATTTCTTGGTTAACGGAAGGTTTTTATAGCAGTGCAACAACATGAAATAACCTAAGTCTATTAGGTTTTGTACACAAACCCTAAAATTCCTCTCTTGATTCTATAAAAAAAATCTAAAAAGTTAACAAATGTCAAATATACTGATTTCCTTAAATTTGTGAAGCAATTATAGGTCAAACCCTTATAATACTTGAATTGTTATATTGCTGTCATACTTGATTTCCTTAAATTATGTAAACTAAATTAGCCATATACGGTTTTTATAGCAGTAATGTATATCCCACTTGTTAATTAAGAAAAACTTGTAATGGCACAAATCAATTATAATAATGAAAGTTGAATCTTTGACCAAATAATATTATTATTTATGTTGGCAAGTAATATATTTAGTCATGTAATATTGTAGTACTCAAATTCTAACTATATGTCAGTACTCAAACCCTATTTTTTTTAATCCTTTATTTATAAAATATTCTATTCACAACAAATATTAGGATTTCGGTGAATGTAAATATTAAGATATCTTTGACTCCTTCAAATATATTGCTCCATTCAGTTTTGAGGGAGATATGTTCACGTATTATATATTATTTGATCAAGCACAATTTGTAATGGCACAAAGCATATATATTCATGTACTTTTAATCTTTGACTTTTTAATATAAATATTACGATATCTTAGAATCCTTCAAATATATTGCTCCATTGTGTTTTGAGGGAGATATGTTCACGTATTCTATATTATTTTATCAAGCACAATTTTTAATGGTACAAAGCATATATAATCATGTACTTTGAGTCTTTGATTTTTTAATATGAATATTTATGATTCCAAGTACTATATTTATTACATGTCCTTCTAAAGCTAGAATAAACCTTCTAAAGCTACTACGTGTCAATAATTCATGATATGTTATTTATGCATGTATACTATCTGTCCTCCTCCTTTCATGCCAAGAAATTCAGAATAAAAGAAAAAGAAACATACCTCAATACTGTGTAGAAACTTTAGTTAGCAGTAAGCAGCTTACTAAAGCCTTGGGTGGCGTGAGGGTGCTGTTAAAATAAACCACATTAGGGTGATATTTATATAGGGATATGGGGCATAGGAAAGGTAACCCTAATTTTGATTTACTCATATCAATTAAATAATTATTTTGTGTCATCAATTTCTAAGAGAAATTGGCATAATTAAATAGAATAATATTTCCTTCATTGGCTGTTTTTGTGAAAGGTGGTAGCATTAATCCTACAAATTTGGCAAATTTGCCAAATTCACCTTCATAATTTCGGTAACTAAGTCTGATTGCAAATCAAGCAATCAATGACATGCTCCCATTTTGTAAGTTTCTTATTTTGTTTTGTTTTAATGACCTCATCAAGCAATCAATTTATGCAAGAGAGGTGCGAAGGACTATGAGCTAAGGTAAGTTTAAAAAAGCAAAAGGCAATATGAAAAACATATTTTATTTTTGCAAAGTTGGGTAACTATTTTGAAACACTTTCTAACATTTTTCAACATTACGCACCAATGTTTATTCTATAAAACTTACCTTAAATTGAACCCAATTTTGAGAACATTAAATATAAAACTAATTATTATCCAAAAATAAACGAATATAGGAAAAAATATTCAGTCAAAGGCAATGATTTTCTCTATAATTTTTCAACATTTATGGCCTAATTTCCTTCCATGTTTTCTTTCGTTGTTAACAATAAATAGTTGAAATAATGATTAAACCTTGAGACTTATTTATGTTTTATATTTTCATTTATTTAGAATGAAATTCCGATTTGCCTTTCTAATATTTTATAATTTTCGGTCATAAATACACATCTAAAGTAATTGTAAACTATTGATACATACATCTTTCAATTTAGAAATAGGTAAAAAAACTGAACTTTCCAAATTGAAATGGTAAAAACATATATCCATAAACCTCAATGTAAAATGATTACATTTTTCTTATTTCTAAACCAAACAAAGCACTATTCAATGACAATAACATTGTCAGCGAAAATTGTAAAACGAATAACTTTTCCTCCGACATGTTCAAAGAGTATCGGATCCTTCTCCTTAATGTGATTATCTTCCATGAATTTACCCATACCCATGAATTTACCCATACCTTCACCAAACTTGACAATGATGAATACTTCTTGAGGTACATACATGATTCGAACCTTCCAAATTTTATTGTTCATCCGAGTAGTCATAAGCCATGTCTCGCTATCCAACATGAATTCATTCCAAAACTCAATTGGAATAGGCTACCATAGAATAAAAGAATACCAAACTGTTAAGAATCGTGTACCAATATATGAATAAATAAATTTGAAAATAACAATGAGTATGATATTTACCATAATTCCTATATTGAGGATATCACAAGTAATTTGAACGACAAATGAAAAATTAACAGTATTGATACGCATAGCATCATAAAAAGTAAGTGACTGCGGATGATTAGCTCTCTCCTGTACAGGAAGAACAAAGGGGATGACAGTCCTTGGTGCCTCTTCCTTGACACATTGCATTATAGTCTTCACCATGATTCCAGTTGTCTTGGTATGAATCAAAATAATAATCATAATGCGGCAATTAGGAATATAGTACCAAACAAACAATTCAAATAATCACATAGCAAAAGCGAGTATATGAATATTATGAGCTGAGGAATCAGAAAAGTTGTGCTAAATCCAAACTTGGCACTTGTAAATATGTCAAGACTTGAGTAGGCCATTTTTTAGGCTTTATTCATGTTGAACATATTTTTTGAGAATTTATGCATGTTGAAGAGATCCATGTTGTTCTAAGCTCACACTACATTCAAAATACACACAAAATCATGGTTGTCCTCATGCATGTATAAAGCATCATTTGACTTTATAAACATGACAGTTGGTGTTAATGATGTGTCATTTGATAAATTATGACAGTTGGTGTGACATATTCAAATAAGAATTTTGAATAGAATAAATTATTTGCATGTCACTTTGCTCCTACCTCATTTAGACAGGGTATGTTAAGGTAGATCTGACATGTTATTTGTTTTGATCACCCCTAATAGCTCATCAATCACGAAATAGATAATAAAGAGGAAAATAACTGCTATGCATATCAGAAGCAAATTCTCTAATACATTCAAATAAAATAATGCCACAAAATGCACCCTAAATGAGAGAGTATAAACTCCGATTACACATAGCACATGGCATTCAAATTTGTGCATGCTGGTAAATGAATGGTGTGCGCATGATTAGACACAAATGTTTACAAATCCTAACAATTTCTTATTTAAAAAAAAAAATTAGTTTTGAAGTATTCTTGTATGAAGCATGAATTTATAAGCATCATATCAATTGGTCAGTATATAAATAGAGAGGATATATATAGCTTGCATCCCTATAAATTAAAAAAAAAAAAAAACAAAAAGGAATTATAGATGAACGATAACAAAAAATATACCATGAAAATCAGTAGTTATCGGTGTGTAGATGGTAGATTCAATGACTTTTGGGAATCTTCTATATCTGAAAGAAGTAAATGACAAATATAAGGAGAATTTTTGTAAGAAAATAAGTAAACAACAGTTGATGAATTCGTGATTAAAAACTAATAAGAACACAAACCTAGAGATGGAAATTCTCTAATAAATGTTATGCATATCAGAAGCATATTCTCTAATACATTCAAATAAAATAATGCCACAAAATGCACCTAAAATGAGAGTATAAACTCCGATTACACAAAGCACATGGCATTTAAATCTGTGCATGTTGGTAAATGAATGGTGTGCGCATGATCAGACACAAATGTTTACAAATCCCAACAATATCTTATTTTAAAAAAAAGAAAATTGGTTTTGAAGTATTTCACGTATCCGCCAATAGGAATTTCTTGCATGACTTCATGTGGTTTTGAAGTATTCTTATATGAAGCAGGACTTTATAAGCATCATATATCAATTGGTCAATATTCTTATATATATATAGCTTGCATCCCTATAAATTTTTTTTTAAAAAAAAGAGAACTAAAAGGAATTATAGATGAACGATAACAAAAAAAATACCATGAAAGGAAGTAAACAACAGTAGATGAATTAGTGATTNAGATGAACGATAACAAAAAAAAATACCATGAAAGGAAGTAAACAATAGTAGATGAATTAGTGATTAAAAACTAATAAGAATACAAACCTGGAGATGGAAGATATGAAGAGGAAGACTTAAAAAAAACAAAGCAAATAAAAAAAAACTGGAAGAACAAACCTGGGTGAGGCTGGGTTCCAAAGAATTCCTTACTTGGATCAGTCAATCAATGGTGAAACAACGCACAAAGGGTCCTTTATATATAGTAGGAATTTTGTATTCAATATAGTAGGAATTACACAATTATTCGGTCACTTTTATTTAGGAGAGTACTTGATATTTTTCCCAACCGAATTAGAGTAATTTATAAGGCAATATTTTGGTTTCAAGCTAATGAATAATTAGCTGATTTGCTACAGTAATAAATTAGCAGTTTACCATAACATTAACAGCTTTATATTTCGCTTATTTGCTGCAGTAAGATGAGTAATTTTGGTTATTGCCAATCAAGTAATAAATTACAGCAGTATAAATATTACAATACATAAAAAAAAGTTAGATTTAGGACCAAATATTAGAGAGACAAATATTGTATAGAGAAAGAATAAACCTTTATTCCTTTGGAGATTGAGAAATATATTAAAATGAAATAGATATTATGAAAGGAAATTATAGCAACAAACAAAAAAATAGAGAGAAAGAGCATAGAAACACATAGAGAGAGACTGGATGTTAGCTTAACAGAGAATAGAAACTGAAAATACAGATCAATATACTAAAAAAAATAAACAAAGAAACCTACAAATCAAAGTGAGCACACCTTATTGACTGTGGAGATGGGGGAAAGCTACAAAAAAAATTGATACAAAGGAAAATGAATTCATAAACTACTAAATGATTTGAAAGAGCAAACCTGAGAGCTTATTTAGATGGAGGAAAATAGTTGACATATTCATAATGCAATGGGAGTGAGCCTCATATGCAATGAAGTATATATAGAGGTTTATAGAGGCACAACCTCCAAACCCTAAAATTTGAAATATCATATTGACAAATCAACATTTATTGTTAGGCTAAAATTATGGAGTGCAATTGGAAATTATTATGTTATATATTTATTTTTTAATTTTCAAATATTTTAATTCATTTCTCAAATTCAAATTTCTTATTCTGATTTCCAATTTTCATTGCATCATTAATTGTCTTATTTATTATTTCGTATTAATGGCTAGAGTGCCACATGTCGAGCTATGGAGCAATTGGCTATTCCTTTTAAATATTATATAGATATTACAAAGCTTATGCTGAATTAGTGCCTTCATGAAACTTCATTAAAAATATAAGGTGGAAGGTGCAATATTTTATCACTAATATAGATATTAAAATGTTTTTGCCACATCACCAATAATTTTATTTGTTTTATAATTTTTATTCCTAAAAATTCCAGACCCAGTTTCCATTGCACCCAATGATCTCCATTCCCATAATTTCATTTTTGTTTCATAGAATCAACAATAATTTTCAATCCATTGCAGTAGGCATCTTGTCTTACAAATAATTTTGGGTATGTTTTGTAATTTCTTAAACTTACATGGCTTCAATAGTAATATAAAAAACTTGGAAGGCAGATTGTTATTATTTGTTGCTAATTTTTTTTAATAAAAAAACATGTCACATCTTTATTTGTTTATTACTCAAGATATCAATACTCTAAACCGTACTCCAAGTATGGTAATATTCACCCCAAATTTATAAGAACTTGTTCTTACAATCTTGTAACAAATTTAAACTCAGAAGCAACAAGGAGAGAAGCACACTCTCTTCCCAAGTGAAATAACATTATTTTTTAAAAAAAAAGTTGAACTGAATATCAAGGCAATTGGGTAACCACTTTGATTTTGATATGTTTAGTTATGATTGATTCTTATTCGCACATGATTTTACATGAAGAAAAGAAAATAGACCCAAAGTTATACCTTGCATGCAAAACCCACATTGTGATCTAAAGTTGCAACTCGAATTTTGGGTAGCCAAAAATAAGACCTTGACGTACGTACCATAACCATAACCATAACCATAATCATCACCATAACCATAACCATAACCATAACCATAATCATCCATTTATTCAAGAGTAAAACTCATTTTCCATTCTTGAAAGATGGCATTGGTGACAATTTAGTCCTTCAATCATTTTTAGTGACAATTTAGTACCTGAATGTTCATTAGTCCTCTACTAGGGTCCGTTAGTGAGACTTAATAGAAAATGTCACGTGACATGTTAAGTGTTGATGAGTTGGCAAGCTTATGTGGCAATTGGCTAGGCTGCTGACTTGGGATCAAGTAAAACGACAACGTTTTATGAAGTATGGAAAACACTAACCCTTAACCCATACAGTGTCATTTTTGGAGGAAAGGGAAATCAATTTGTCATGACTTGGGGAAAGATTTCTGCAAGAACTTAGGTGTTTGAAGACAAAGCCCCTGTAGCGATTTCCCTCATCTACCTCAGCAACTGCGAAATCGAACCAAAATCCTCATTTCCCTTTCTAGGTTGGTCTAAATCGCTTGTGTCGCAACGTCCTTTTTGGGAGCATAACGATGTGAGATAGCGGAAAAAAATAAGTGTAAAATTGTAAATTTATAAAGCTTTTCAACTAAAAAGAATGATTGAAGAAAACTAATGGAGTCGCCACTGATGAACACACTTTTTATACAATAGTTATTCCTCATACTTAGTCTTTTAAACCTCTTTTGGGCTGAATTGTATAGACTTAGACCTCATTTCATGACTTAGGATCCATTTATGCTTAATTGCAATTTCCAGCAATACTGGGCATTATATGCTGTCTCTGTGTTTCAGGCATATCTTGAGTTCTG